>MU216785.1:47954-78506 GCA_018584345.1 Thuja plicata | reverse complement strand
TAGCATGTTACAAGATGGTGTGAAGAACTCATAATCTTCCATTTGCCAATGAAAGAGGCCATTCATTGAATCTCCATCATCCCCAGAACATTCTTCCAACTCCAACACCCCTTCGTCATTGGGCTCCGTTCGTCTTTGCCCTCCGTCTTCTCTCAATTGCTCTCCTTCGGATTCTGAGTCCGAAGATGCTAACTCCTCACTCCCCATTTGCGTGCGGAGATCAATCACGTACTTCCTCCTGGCAGTCTCCACGGTGAGTGTGTTCCGCTTCCAGTTGTGATTCACCTTCACCGAGGTAAGCCACCCTTGTCCCAAAATAGCATCGTACCCCTTTTTCTTTAGTGGTATCACCACAAAGTCGAGTACGAAGGGATGTGTCCCAATCATCACGGGTTGAGCCATGAGGGTTCCAATGGGTTTGATGCTGTGTTGGTCAGCTCCCAACAGGCTGAATGTCGGAGGCCACAGTGTGGGTTTCCCCAACTTTTTCCATGTCTCCTCCGCAAGTACATTTACTTCGGACCCTCCATCTACAATGGTGTCTGTGAGAGTGGTGCCAAGGATACCCATCTCGACCACCGTTGGATGACGCCCACTATTCACGGCCAGCAACATAGGATTTGCGGTAAGACTTGGAGAAGTTTCGGCTACCTGACGAGGTTGTGATGGTGTCGTGTTAAGGATAGCCGTCCTTAATTGAGGTATGGTCTCCAGGAGGTCCTGGAGTTTTACCGACACCTCCGTCTGTAATACCTGCCTTAGGATGTTTTCCTCCGCCTTCGAGCGTGAGGTGCTGATAGCTTCCTAGGTGCTCTTCTGTTGTGCGGTCATCTCCTTCTCAATTGTTGCTTTTGCTTCGCGTGCCCTCTCAGTCTCCGTATGGGGATTCGGATTATGTGGCCTTCTTCGCTTGGCCCCTTGTAAGTACGAGCACGGTATTATCAATGTCTATGAAGTTCACTCCCTTCGGACAGTGTGCATCATTGTGGTCGCCGGGACCACACCATTTACACAAGTGCTGTGGGGAAGCACCCTCAGCTTTGCAGTCACAAGCGAAGTGCCCCCATTGGCTACATGCCCTGCATTGGATGATAGGTCTCCCTTTGGCGTCATACTGGATGCAGCTTTGGTTGTTATTGTTATTACTGTTATTATTTTCCCCTCGCCTGTTAATCCGATAGCCTCCGAATGACACTGTGGTGTTTGTTTGCTAGGAGGTGCCTGCTGGTGTGGACGTTGTGGCCTGTTCTGTGAACAATACTTGTGCACTTCGTGACTTCATGTTGTACGGGCACTCCTTGACGAAGTGACCCATAACTTGGCAAATATCACAGAATAATTTTTTGGACAAGAGCCTTTGGTGTGGCCATTCTCCTTGCAGTCTGTGCACCATAGTTCGTCGTCTTTGCTCGTACCCCCCTTCATTGTCTTGAATTCTTTTAACATTCTCTCCATATCTTTTTGGAACGTCGTGACCTTCTTCAATCCATCGTCACTGCTGCTTTCTTCTTCGGAAGTGTCATCGTCCGACGAAGAGGATTTACTTCTCTTCTTTTTCGATGTCTTGTGCTCACTTTCCAGGTCCATAGCCCAGTAATATGCATCACCGTACGAGGTGGGAGGAACTATCTTCATCTTCCTCTGGAGGTTCAATCTCAGCCCTTCTACGAACCATCTTTTCTTCAAGCCGTCGACTGGATGACTCTCCATCTTTCCCACTAGTTCCTTTAGCTGGCGGTCGTAGGCCCGCACGGTCTCGTTTTTCCCTTGCTTGGTTCCATATATTTTGGATACGATTTCATTGTCGTCTCTCAGGAGCCGAAACTCCTTCTTGAATGCCTTCTTCAATGCGTCTCAGGTGGTCACTCCAGTTTTGTCTAAGTCAGATTACCAATCGATTGCTACCCCTCGGAGGGTTGCCGGAAACTATTTCATCCACTCCGCCTAGTCAACGACTCCATTCGTGGACCAAATTGTCTGACACGTGCAGCAATGCCGAACGGGATCCTCTTTTACATCGCCATGGAACTTCGACAACTTCTCCTTGTTAGTCGCCATGTTTACTTTTCTAGGTGTCGACTGTGTTTGCAGCACGGGTTGTGTTACAGGCTAGGATGGTACTGCCGGCATCGATACCCGGGAAATGTTTGGTACCGTACCACTTGATGTCCCCGAACTACTGGAACTGTCTAGACCTGGTGGGCTACTGTGATCCCTGTGCCCCTCTATCACTTCGATACTCTCGGCGGCAGCGGTATCCTGAGCCTCACTCTATGCGGCTTCCTCTTCTTCCTTCCTTCGGGCTTCTCTTGCTTCCGTCCGTGGGGTTAAGGTTAAGGAGCCGAACAAGCTCCTTGTTTCCTCTAGGCAGTCCTCGTCACTTCTCCTGACCTCCCAGTCAGATTCCTCCAGACCCTCGCCTTCACTTACTCCCTTCAGTAGTCTTTCGACACATCTTCTAAATCTCTCCCTTCGCTCGGCTTGCTGCTGTGCGAGTACGGCTTTTCTAGCGGCTTGTTCCTCCTTGAGTTCCTTCTTTAAATTTCTATTTTTATTCAATTGATTTGGCATAAATTCTTTGCTCACTTCTCCACAGGAAATAATCAACACTTTTATTCATTCATGTCGTTTTCATTCCAACACTTCTCAATTGAGTGATTTCCTCATTGTAGTGTCTTTTCCTTCTTAGAGCTCCGTACGTGCGTCGTCGGCCTCTGGGTTAATCTCACCAACTGGTAGGCCCATAGTGCCTATACGCCATCCAGTTCTTGTCTTCCCGAGTACGTCTAGGCAGCGCCGCCAAATGTTTACCCGCTGGGGTAACCTGGTTTACTGATGCATAGACATTATACAGGGAATACAAATGACATAAGATAGATCAGAGAGTACCAAAGCTTACATTAATCATTCGTAACTTGCGTACATCCACAATAGTCACTGTTATATATATCTCCGAAGAGAAAGTACATTACTTATATAAACCCCGAAGGGGTGTGACCAAACGTCACCACCGATTCCCAACCATCGTCTGGTAGTAACTAAGTACCGTCGGAATACACATAATATAACTAACACCTGACACAGCATAAAGTAAACTCTACGGCTAACAGAAATGATTTTGAATCATTAGAACAAGATACAACACTGTTTTTGACGAGTTTTGTTGAATCTATCACTATTTTTTTTTAAGAATATCTAGTTTTTTTTAAAATATCAAACCCTACCGGTTTCGATTAGTTTGTTTTAACTTTGAATGATGTCTAAAAATATTGAAACTAATTTAGATGGTTTCTAACTTTGTTTAATTGTTTAACTAAAATATTTATTGTGTTTTTAATTTCTAAGTGTAGGGCAGCAGTTAACCATTAAATCAGCATGGCAAATTCACAGGAAGTGGCCATTAACACCATGCCCTTCTTGATATATAGGCACCCGGCCTAAAAAAGCTAGAGATAAGACATGGAGGTATGCATGTGAAGCACCGGATGAGCCTGGGAAGGTGATTTGCATAAGATGTGCGAGAGTAATTTCTAAGGCATAAACTGCCTCAAATACCACCTTGTAGGCATTAGGAAGCATGATACAAATCCATGTGACAAAAATACAGAAGAGATACAAAGATTTGCTAATTCCATACTTGCAAAGGGAGAGGGGGAGATTAGGTGTGAGGGAAGCCATAGCTGAAACTCAAGGTGCTCCTATTGACTTTGAAGAAAAAGCACTTAAGAGCATAGTAGGCTCTCTTCGTGTCCTGCGCATCCACAAACAGAGTGCTTCCTCTTTTACCGCTTTTGCTTCCTCTAGTAGAGTTTTTGCTTCTTCACCACCATCAGCATCAGGGATAGGCTATTATTTTGTGCACAGGAACACACCTGGAGCACAACCATCATTAGAGGCCACTGGATGGAACAAGGAGGCACATGAGAAAACAAACATTGTTGTTGTTGTTTTTTGGTATTTCAACATCTCATTGCGTGTGGTTGAGAGTCCCTATTGGCTAAATTTGGTGACCGCAATGATAGTTTCGGGAAAAGGGTACAAGGCCCCTTCTCGCAAGGATTTGAGTGAGAGGTTAGTAAATAATCGGAATCCACATGATTTCATTTTAAAATTTTAATTGTTTTTTCTTGTTTATTAAATCAAAATTGTGTACTAAGACTTGATTTCACTTTGATTTTGAGTTGCTCGTAAATGCAATTGATAGGGCAAGAGCAGTGGTGGAGGACCAAAAAAAGAGTAAATTTGGCTGCACCATTCTTTCTGATGGGTGGACAAATAGAAAAAACCGAACCATTATTAATTTTTTGGTTGCTTGCAAGCACAATGTGGTGTTTTGGATATCGGTTGATGCCTCCAAAAAGATCAAAAATGCACAAACGTTGGCATTAATGTTGGAGAATGTTGTCGTGGAGGTGGGAATAGAGAATGTGGTGCAAACCATCACAGATAATGCGGCAGCATATGGGCAGCAGATAAATTTATGTTGCATATGATTAAATATTAATAAGTGATATTTAATTTAGTTTTGAGGTGAAATATGGAAACTAATTATTGATTATTTTTACTAATATGTCAGGTAAAACCCTCCAAGAGAGGCACCCCACTCTTTTTTGGACACCTTGTGCAGCACATGTCCTTGACCTTCTTTTGGAGGACATAGGAAAACTTGATTGGGTGACTCCAATTGTGGAAGATGCAAAGTGGAACACAAAGTATATCTACAATCACCCTTGGGTTCTAAAT
The DNA here is from genome assembly GCA_018584345.1 of Thuja plicata. NCBI lineage: Eukaryota > Viridiplantae > Streptophyta > Pinopsida > Cupressales > Cupressaceae > Thuja > Thuja plicata. Next base: position 73,763 of record MU216785.1, on the reverse strand, counting down.
TTGTTGAGAGAGCACACTCATGGGAGAGATTTGGTGAGACCTGTTGTCACAAGGTTTGCAACGATTTTCTTAACGTTGCAAAGCATTCTTGGTACATTGGCTTCTTTGAAACAAATGTTTGTGAGTCAACAATGGCTTGACTCAAATTATTCAAAGAAGGCTGAAGGAGAGGTTGTCACGTGCATAGTCTTTGACCACATTTTTTTGCAAAAGGCTTCTGAGATTGTGAAGGTAACTTCAAAACTTGAATTTTTAATTATTCTTGATTCAAGTCTCTCATTATTAATTTGTAACTTACTAAGTTAGGAACTTCATTAATTAATCTTTTTGTAAACTAATTTGTATTTTTCAAATTTCAATTGTACGTCTGAGCCCCTGGTTAGAGTTTTGTGCTTGGTTGATGGGGATCAAACCCCAATGGGGTATCTTTATGAGGCCATGGATAGGGCAAAAGAGTCTATAAAAAATTACTACAAGGGGGATAGACTCAAATATGATCCCATTTGGGAAATCATTGATAAGAGGTGAAACAATCAGCTCCACCAACCCATTCATACAGCAGGGTACTTCCTCAACCACCGTTCAGGTACGATGATTCTTACTCAGATTTTACTAAGACTTGATTTCACTTTGTTTTTGTAGGTTGTGTATTAAGACTTGATTTCACTTTGTTTTTGTTTCAGGTACGATGATTCTTATTCAGATCCTAACAAAGAGGTCATGGAGGGCCTCTCTCTATGCATTCAGAGGATGATACCCGATGTTGCGGAGAGAGGCCTTGTTGTGACCGAACAACAAATCTATGTGGAATAAAGGGTAAATTATTCTCTTCAAAGCTGGCAAAGAGAGCAAGAGGCAATCAAACCCCAGGTAAAACATTTCCAATTTTGTCATTTGATAAATTATGTTTTCACTTTTGTCTTTGCTTTCTAACTTCTCAATATTTTATTTTGCAGAGGCTTGGTGGCAAAGTTGGGGTGGAAATACCCCGCATCTAAAGAAATTTTCTCTTAGAATCTTAAGCCAGCCTTGTAGCTCATCCCATTGTGAGCGCAATTGGAGCTGATTTGAGTCCATCCACACAAAGAAGAGAAACAAGTTATCCCAAAAACGCCTCAATGACCTTGTCTATGTGCAATATAATCTTAAGTTGCACATAAGAAAGGCACAGGAAGCACCAGCTCGTCCAATTGATTTAGACAATATAGATCCTTACAATGATTGGACGGCACAGGAGCAGCCTCCATTGTTTACAGAGGATGACATCACAGATTTGGAGAGGTAGGCTATGGAGGAGGGGTGTGGATTTGGTTTCACATTGGATGACATTGAGGAGGATACAGATGAGGAGTCATTGCCAGTGCCAGGAGGAGCTACATCCAGGATGGAGAGCGAGCCACACACATCATCAGAGATACCAAGCGAGGAGGCACAGTCACGCCCAGTGCAAGGTTCTACAACTAGGACTAGACCCTCTAGTTCCTCTCCCTTATTTTCTAGTAGAGCTGGGAAGAGGAAGATGTAATTGTAATGACGTATTTACTTCTAGTTTTATAGAAACTATTTACTATTTTGCTTCCAACCATCAACAATCCGCATGAGAATGTGATTTTGTACCCACTTTATTTTGTTGATTGTTGATGGTTGGAAGCAAAATAGTAAATAGTTTCTATAAAACTAGAAGTAAATGCGTCATTACAATTACATCTTCCTCTTCCCAGCTCAACTAGAAAATACGGGAGAGGAACTAGAGGGTCTAGTCCTAGTAGTAGAACCTTGCACTGGGCGTGACTGTGCCTCCTCTTCTAATGTACCCACAGTCAATTCTGAGCAGATATCTGTCTCCAGGCTCCCTCCAATCAACAGTCTCATCCAATAAACACAGAGCTGTGAGCGTTTGGACAGGTTCTTTTTAGGTTTAAATACTGATGGCTGTACATCCAATATATACTGGAATAAGTTATATGCTCAAGATTCAATATTGTTCCTAATTCAAGATCAAGCTTTTATATTGAATGCTATTCTGAATATGAAATGATTTGTATCTGCATTGATGGTTTAAGAGCGCATATTTTCCAATTTAGTTGAAACCTGAGTGGGTACTCTATTGTTGGTCTTCAATATGCAATTATGTTCTGAATATTTTGTCATCTAAGCAAACCCTATTTATGCAAAGCACTTGAACAGCAGTTAACAAAACTGAAAAAGTACAGTTGAGTGCATGACTATGCTAAGGACAGACTAAAGAGGGTCTTTTCACTCCGCGACCTGAAAAACTATTTGTGATTTAAAACTTTCAAAAATGAAAGTAATAATTTGCTAAATAGTAAATTGGCTTGTATGAATGTAAAAGCTTATGGAAATGTAAAAAAATTCATAAAGCAGTTCTATTGGAGTTCAATATTGAAAATGACCCGCCAGAATTTCCAAGCTAAAAACTTGTAGGCTTCCATTAAATCCATCTAATTCCAGTTTGTTAAGTGATATAGATGAATATCCTGTTCCTCTGATTCTGGGGCTCTTGAAACCCATCAGGACTAATAACGTGATTTAAACTGGGAGTGCTACTTGGGCCCTGAATTCTTAAAGATCGGTGGTTGATATTTATTACTTTCTGCAATATACTGTAGTTTTTCTTTAAGATATATATAGTTTTTGGCCTTAAATTGAATGAAGACTATCGACTGGCTTATGATATGGTCCTTAAAAGAAAGTATACAAAGTGCCTTGCCGTATATTAAAATTTACTTCCACAAACAAAATTAAGTTGGATAGATTAGGCTTATCCTATATACCTGCCCACAGAGAATTTCCTGTAAGAGTATCTCTATACAGCCTATTTTGAGAGAAATATTGATGCCCAACTCTGAATTATATATTACTTATATCTTCTATGGTTGTTATTTGGGGCACGCTGTAAATTGATTAGGGGTTTACCACCACTAGCCCGGGTTCGATTTTCAGGTTCAGGGATTCCCTGTACGACGCCCCAGCCAACAAAAAGTGTTTTAACTAACCAACAAACTGAAAAAGAAAGTAAATAGCCTACCCATAAAAAATGATTCAGTTTCACAATCTTCCGAACATATTAAGGCAGCCCATTACAGCAATTAAACAACGATTCGCAGGGCAACCTCTGAAGCGAGCCGTGCTTATAAATTCTAACCACAGCCAATTAAGGGCGTCTCAAATCCTCACCGAAGATTGAACAAGAAAAAAAAATTATCCATACATATCAACAAATTTTATCCATACATCTCATCAAAAACTTTACCTGTTTCTGTAGCCGCTCGTACATAGGTCAGCCTTCTTCTGAAAGAAACTCTCAACTGACTTCTTACAGGGTTTGCAGTAATACGCAGGGTTCCTTGTGGAATTTGAACCCAGGACCTTGTGCTTCCAACTATGGATGAAGCACGCGAAGGGGGTGCGATTGAATTGTATGTGATGAGGGCAGAAGCCATTACTTAGTGACCAAATAAGGTCCTCTGAACACAAATCAGCTGTTTGCAACGAAATTGATTGCAGAAATATTATCCGAATAACAAAAATTAACGTTTGTTGTTAGATTATCAATTCGCGTTGCATTGTTCAGAACGTGAGAGACCAGAAATAATTGACCCGCGATGTAGATACTTGAATTGCACGTCTTCTAATTTCACCACTAAAATTCTCTCCGAATTTGACCTACGTTTTAATTTGATGCTTTCGTTTGTCGTCTACTTAGGTAAATATGATATCTCATTTGACTCGGAGCATACCTTCCGCCTCCAAACGGCTATTTTACATGTAATGGTTACGTACTGGCGAGTACTTGTGTTTGTAGTATTATAGTAAAAATATTTGTTACTAATTTAGAGACAAGTTAAAAAAATTGATTAGTAGGAATAGCTAATTGATTAATTAGTTGATTTTATATTTTATAACAAAATATTTGATAATTATGTTGATTTTTTGTTTTATAGTTTGACTAATTAGTTGGTTTTAAATTTGATAGGTTGGTTAATTAGTTGATTTTAAGTTAGATTGTTTGATTAATTAATTGATTTTAATTTTGATATAGAATGATGGATCAAGTCATTTCAAACATTGAAGTAAAATTAATGTAATGTGTAATTTAATATGTTAATTAAATTGTATGTATACTAATTTAATAAAGTTAAATTTACAATTAAGGGCGAGTGTGTAGCCAAGTTGGTGTGCAGGTGAGTCGTGAGGCATAGTGTTAGGCTAATGATCCCAGTGCTACGCATCAACTCTGGTTCAAATCTCACCAGGGTCACCACAAACCCTTTTAGTGAAATGGTGGGGTTTCTTGCATGTAGTGCCTACAACCAAGGTTCAAACCTCGCAGGGTTACTCTCTATTGTGTCAACAATTGAGAGGCCCCCAAGATCTTGTATCTTGATTTACTCATAGGATGTGGAGTGGGGCGTTTGCATTCCACCTAGAGAGTACATCCCTAGCTTAAATTTTGTGTTGGTAGGGCGAAAGTGGAGCGGCGACAACAGGCGGGATGGGAGGATTTTTGAAAATATGAGGGTTTGGACTATGGTGGTCGATCTAGATGGGGATGGCCTATCAATCGTAGAACACAGTCTAAGACCTCAATGTTTCATTGGCAGCGTATAGGTTGGAAGGTTTCAGAGCAGGGCAGAGAACCGAATGGTGCTGCAAACTTTACTGGGAATGGCAGGGGTTGGGAGAAAAGAAAGTTTCAGCCTTATGGTGGTTCCTTTCCTATTCAAAATGGTTTTAAATTCCATTAGATTGCCAAAAAGTTTTGGCGCCCTAAAACCCCTCCAGTTTTTGTTTGCGACTCTTTACGAGTAAGTGAGAATGTTAAACATGTCACAGCCTCTTCAGTATTGGTCAATAATACGCAGTGGATGGAATCTTTGAATTTTTTGTCTGATAATGTCTTTGTAATGAAATGGATGGGCCTGTGGCCCTCTTTGAGTCTAGTTTAAAAAATGGTGTGAAACTTAGTGGCAATGTTTTTGTTCTATCAAAACAATGACCAGTGGTTTCTATCTGGTTACATGCTCCTCGAAATAGGATAAGGATTGGATCCTCAGTAATGGCCCCTATCTTATCAATGGGCAAGGTTTATACATTAAATATTGTTGGCAAGTTGACTCCCAGGGAGAATACGACCTATTTTGTGTTGTCATTATGGCAACAAAGTCATATGAAGTTTTGACAACAAACTTTGAAGTGAAAATTGACTAAGTATAGAAGACAGGACAGAACAGAGATATACAGATGATCAGAGCACCAACGCACGTGCGTACGACCGATTCAGTCTAAGCACCTTCAAACTTAAGCTCTATGATATGTTTTTTGTGATTACCCTAGACACGCATGATCAGATAAGACAGTACGGATAAGTTACAGCAAGTTGAAGTACCTCTAGCAGTTCAGGAAACAGAGTACAGAGTCAACCTCAATTTTGGATCAGCGTATAACATTTTGTTTTGTAAAGGCTATGCGCCTATTATATTATGTTTGTAATCATGTCTCAATCACTCTTGTAATCACGCTTAAGCCAATTAGTTTGGAAGCGTTGTGTATATTGTTTTTGGGCCGACTAAGGTCTTGTTTCTAGTCGCGTCTATTCAGGCATGAAAATATATATATGACATGTAAAGTTGTATTAGAGTGTGTCGAAGAAATATGCAGAGTAGAGATATAAAAGAACAATATAAGATGTCAAAATGAGATAAAGCTCTTTAAGAGTATAAGAGCATCAACGCATAACCGAAACTGATCAAACAATTGTGTCGCATAAAGCAGTTCACTTTTGGATATAGTGTATATCTATTATCGAGGAGGTTGTAGCCTTCATCCTATTGAGCAGTGAGCTTTTGGACAGTGAGTCCTCACCCCTAACAGGGCTAATTGTAAAATACTCCTAACAAGGTCAGACCCTTAACCAGGTCATTGTACTTACATTGTAAAGACTGCTCCTAACAAGGCAAAGGAACTTTAAAAGGTTCATTATATTAGTGCAATATTTGTGGGTACTAATTCCCACCGGGGTTTTCCTCTGATCAAGGTTTACCCATAATCATATCATGTCTTATATGTTCTTGTGTTAAGCTTCAATTGATATATATTTGATTTATGTTTAAAGCTGCTGAAATATAATAAATAACCAAACACTTATTCACCCCCCCTCTCAGTGTTTCTAACAATTGGTATCAGAGCTCCGGTCCTTTGCAAAGAAGTTTAACCACTTGAGGAGATCATGGACTCAGCAGAAGTGAAACATCTGAAAAAAGAATCTTGAAGCAGCCCTTGAAGATCTTGACAAATCTGAAAAAGAAAATGAAGAACTTAAACTAAAAGTTGATGGCTCTCAAATGCTTATCAAGAAATTAAAGAAAGATCTGAAAGATTGCTCTACCAATGATTTGGGAAAAATGGTCAAGAAGTTGAATGAAGAGAACATGTCTTTGAAAGATAAAATTGAAGATCTGAATGAACAACTTACAGATAGCCTAGCAGCCATTGAAGAAAAGACCAAAGAGAGTAAACAATTAGATGATGAACTTATGCAAGCGAACTTGAAAATATTGGAATTAGAAAACATCAAGAAAAAGATAGATTCTGAACTAACAAAAGCAAAAAATGAGATTGATAAACTACACACAAGTTCTGATCTAATTCAATCACAACTGTATGCACAAAAGATAAAAGGTGATACCACTGACCTATGGGATACAGTGTAGCTCAAATTGAAATCAATTCAATGCAAGAAAGAAAGAAAGCACAAGAAGTATCTACAGAAGCAAAGAAAGAGGAGAATCTTGTAGAGTCTAAAGTAGAACCACCCAAAAATGAAATCAAACATGTTAACAGAACTTGTTATGCCTGTAATATGCATGGACATTTGGCAAGAGATTGTAAAACAGTAAGACCTTTCAATGGATATTGTTATTCATGCAACAAATTTGGTCACAGGGCTATTCATTGCAGAACAAGTCAAAAGAATCATATAATAAATAGACAAACATTGATTCACCCCCCCCCCCCTCTTAGTGTTTCTAACAAATACTGGTCTCCAAATTTTGACCCTTTAATGGAGAAGGTAAAAGAGATCCCAATATGGTTAAAACTTTATAATCTTCCTCAAGAATATTGTGCAGTAGACACTCTTAAATTGATAGGTGATAGTTTGGGGACCTTTGTCAAATCTGAGGAAACAATAAAGAAAACCAACTTCTCATTTTGTCCAAGGGTTTTGGTGTGGAGACAAGAATGCTATAAAATCCCAGACTTTATTGTTTTAGGCTCAGAGAAAGGGGAATGGAGACAACCCCTTGTAGCGGAGAAGGGAGAGGATGAGTCGAGCATGAGTAATACCCTGAGGACAGTTAACTTGGATAAAGGAAAGGGTCTAGATGTGGATAAGTTTAATGATGTCATTTTTAGGAGCACTGAGTTTGTTCAGGGCCCGCTTGATGTAGAGCCTGAGTTTCTGGAGGCCACTCTAGTAAGGGATCCCTCATCCAGTCAAAAAGATGTAATAGGGGACTGGGCAGAGGGTTGTAAAGAGGTCATTACTTTGTTGTTTTCTAATGGTGTAGATGATGGTTTTATAGTCAATGAAGAAAGTAGTTCTATCCAAGTTGTACGGGAAACTCCTTTTTCAGTTGATCAAGGCAAGTATGGAAAGGACAATGTCTCTTTGGACAATGAAGATGACAATAGCTCATAAAGGCATGAGGGTGTTGCTACGAATAATGTTATTGAAAGATAGTCAAGCAGTCTTAGGAATGATGAGCATGCAGCGGGGGAATGTCAGAAGGTGGTCACCTCTGAAGATAAATGTTGGGGGCCTAAAAGTGTGGCTTGGCTAGATAGATGTAGAAAGCCACTGGAGGAGTCAGAAAATCTTATTTCTCATGATGGTTCTCTGTCTTTGGACATTGAAGGGGCTGGAAATGAGGAGGAAACCTTGTTTAAAGATATTAAAATTTCTCTGATTAGAAACCTTGACAGTTCCTTTGATGAGGTTAGGGACAGTGGGAGTGATTTGGTTGAAACTAATTCAGACTATGAATCTCAGGATGAAGAGGATAATAATGATGATTTGGGCATGTTTGAATCAGGTTAGGTCATATATTGTATTCTTACAGGAAACAAAGATTAAAGTGAGTGATATAGAGTGGTTTATGAAATGTTTTTCAAAGTGGAAATGGACTCTGATCGGAGAAGATGGTGCTTCAAGGGGTCTAGGGGTTCTATGGAATTTTAATATACTAGATGTGTGAGTATTGGATCATGGTAGCAACTGGCAGAGGTTGGAGATATGTTCTAAGCAACTTCTAGGAAAGTTCTCTGCTTTTAATATTTATGGGCCTAATTGTCCAGCTCTCAAAAAAGTGTTATGGAAAGATATTTCAAATCTCCTCAATAATTAGCCTGAGGAGCTCTTTCTTTTGGGTGGCGTTTTCGACGCAATCCTAAGTCCCTCAGAGAAGAAAGGAGTTTTAGGCTAGGCTAGGCAGAGTCAACATGACTTTGTTGACATTGTAACTGTTAATGGTTTATTAGATGTAAATTTATGTAATGGGGATTTTACTTGGACCAATCGGAGCAGTGGTTTTTTAAATATTGCAAAAACAATGGATAGATTCTTACTTGTTGGACAGTGGAATAGATTAAATTGGATTTTCAATGTTGAGATTATGTCTTTGTCAGGTTCTGTTCACTTCCCTATTTGTTTAAGGATCCAAGAGGATTCGACTCCGGATAGAGCCCCTTTTAAGTTTGAGGCTATGTGGCTTCATGCATATAACTTCATGGAAAATATAGCTAAATGGTGGAAGATGACGCCTAAAAGATCAGGTCACAAGGCCTTCATCTTTTTTAAAAAGTTACAATTTCTAAAGGAACAACTTAAAATCTAGAATAGGGAAGTCTTCAAAAATATTTTTGTTAAACAAATCAAATTAGAAAGTGAATTGGCTGATTTGAATTCTAAGGTGATTTCTGAGGGGATGGGGGAAGAGGATTATTTGAAGGAAGTGAGCTTATCTAAGGATTATGTTGAAGTCCTAGCTAGGGATGAAGTGTTCTAGAAGCAAAAATCTAGAGAAACATGGCTAAGAGAAGGGGATAGAAACACTCAATTCTTTCATAATTGTGCTAAGGTGAAAAGATCCCAAAATACAATTTTCTCTATCCAAGACAAAAATGGCCTTATTTTATAGGATGCAGAGGATATTAATAAAGAGGTGGTAGACTAATTCACAAATAGTTTTGTTGATGGCCCTAATAACCTACCTTTGGATTTTGGTCTATTGGATGTTATTCCTAGTTGCATCTCGGATGTGCAGAACTCGGCCTTGATGAGACATGTTTCTATGGTAGAGATCAAGGATGCCCTTTTTAATTTGGGAGGTGATAAGTCCTCGGGTCCTAATGGTTTCTCTGCTATTTTCTTTCAAAAATCCTGGGAGATTGTGGGGAGAGAGATGTGGGAATTTGTGGAAGAATCACGTGTTAATGGATTTATCTTTAAAGACCTCAATAATAACTTTATTGCTTTGATTCCAAAAAAGTCTGAGAAAGTGTCATTTGATGATTACAAACCTATTGTCTTATGCAACACAACCTATAAGGTTATTGATAAGGTGATGGCTAATAGATTAAAGATTGTTCTTTGTTTTATTATTTATTTAAAACAAAGTGGTTTTATGTCAAATAGATCCATTTTCGAAGGTGTTGTTGTAGCCCACGAGGCTATTCACTAAGTTAGAACTGCTAAAACTGAAAAGATGATGACTAAATTGGATATTAGGAAGTCTTATGATAATGTCCATAGAGGTTTCTTATTGAAGGTGATGGAGAAATTTGATTTTTGTGAAGGTTGGATCAAATGGGTTGTAAGTTGTATAAACACCCCTAGGATCTCGGTTTTGTTTAATGGAAGCCCTCAAGTTTTTTTTTGAAACTGCCAGAGGAATCCGTCAAGGGGATCCAATCTCTCCTTTTCTATTCATTATTCTTGTAGAGGTTCTTGGGAGGCTAATCTCTAGCAAACGAATGATAGGTTTATAGAAGGGAATAAAGGTGGCAGAGAGCATTGATCCTTTATCCCATATGCAGCTTGTGGATGATACCTACCTCATGGGGGATGCCACGGATAGGGAAGCAAGGGCGATCAAATCTACCATTGACTCTTATAGTGCAACTTTGGGATAGAATATTAATTGGAATAAGTCTGATGTTTTCTTCTTTAATACTTGTGCAGAGAAACAAATACAAATTTGTAGGATTTTAGGCATGAGATTGGGAATGTTTCCAGGTAAGTATCTTGGAATTCCATTGTTTGGTGGGGCTTGTAGGTCAAGTTTATGGAAAGATCTTATGAATAGTTTCATCAAGCATCTAGAAGGATGGAAAAGCAAATGTTTATCTTCACCGGGGAGGATTTTAATGCTACAATCTGTGGTTTCTGCCATCCCAATCTTTTCTATGAGTTGTCTTAAATTTCCTAAGAAAGTTATCAGCTTCCTGGAGCAACGGATGAGAATTTGTTTTGGGAATGGTGCTAAAAATGATGACAAAATCCATCTTCTTGCATTGGAGCAGATATGCAAGGCGAAAGTTTGTGGTGGAGTTGGTGTCAAAAACTGGCATTTGATTAATTTAGCTTTAGGTGCTAAATTAGTGTGGAGTATTTATTCTAATCCAAATATTTTTTGGGCAAATATCCTTAGAGCTAAATATTTGGACTCAGCTGAGCCTAATAGGATTCTTACTATTAGGGACCCTCCTAAAGGCTCCGCAATTTGGAATTTTATCATTGATTGTAAAAAGGTTATTACTAGAATCACTTGACTTGGCAAGTTGGTAACGAGAGAATGGCTTCCTTTTGGAAGGATTCGTGGAATGGATGTCATGTGCTTGGAGACAATGTTGAGTACCAATATTTGATGTTGTTACTGTCAGAAGAATGGGGTGATAAGGTTGCAGATTATATGGAGTTGAAGCCAACTCCTTTAGGACAACAATGGGGTTGGATGGATGTGAACCACTTAGGACTCAATAATCATTAAGCAATGCAAATGAAAGCCCTATTTCACAACAGGGAAGTTGTTATTACTAATAAAATTGATACTCTTATTTGGTGTGCTGCAAAGAGTGAGCATTACTCGGTAAAGCTTGGTTACAGGCTTTTGGAAAACTCCAATGTGCTCTCAGATTGGCCAACGAAGTTATGTTGGGGAAAAGAGTGTCTTCCTAAAGCATGATCCTTTGCTTGGTTGGTTGTTCATGGAAGAATATTGACGGGAGAACGCAGGAAAAAATATGGTTTTATTGAACCCACGAAATATGTCTTATGTGATAAAGTTGTGGAGGATGGCAATCACTTGCTTGTGCAATGTGAATTTGCTAGTGCTTGATGGGACATGTTGAAGATGAAGTTAGGTTGGTTAGGACCTCTACAAAATAATATTAAGGAGCTCTTTATGGGATGACCTTTAGCATAGAGAAAATTAGTTTTATCCAAGGTTTTGCAAATCAGTCCTTCTATTGTTGTATGGGAATTGTGGAAGGAGCAAAATCGAAGAATTTTTCATGACAAGGCGGAGCCTTTGTAAAGGATTAAAGTCAGAATTAATTGTTCAATTGAAGAGGTTTTGGGGGCAGCAACTTTCTCCCTCAATCCCTCAATCCCCTATGCATCTAAAGATAAGCACATACAAGATGAATGGCCTTCTACTAAGATTCGGTTTAGGAACTTAGGAAAGGTGGTTGGGAACTCTCAGTGCAGTGTGGCTAAGATTATATGGGAGAAACCTAAGTGGGGGTGAATCAAGGTAAATTTTGACAGGGCTGCTAAGGGGAATCTTTGGGTCGTCTGAGGCTAGTGTGATAGTTAGAGACTGGCTTGGCAATACAATGGCCTATGCAGCTCAAAATCTTAAAGATGACTCTAATAATATGGTTGAAGCAAAGGTAGCTATCTTGGCACTCAATGTCGGTTTAAAACTGAATTTGAGAAAAGTGCACTAGCTAAAGGGAGACTCGCAAATTATTATTCAGGCAATACAAAAAGGTGCTTCTCAGGCTTGGCATCTTAAAGGTTTAAATCAAGTTATTATGGATTTACTCTCTAGGTTTGAAGATTTTAAGATCAGTCACGTGAAGAGAGCTAGCATTATGGAAGTTGATATTCTTTCAAAATGGGCTCTATCTTTTAATAATTTAAATGAAATAAAATTGGAAGACTTAAGGTTGGTACAGTTGGAGGATATCTCTTAATTTGATTCTTTTGTTGCTATAATGATGGATAAGAGTATCACTACACTTTTAAATAACATGTTTTAAACCCCATAGCTTTTTCTCTTTAGTGAATTTTTGTTTTGGTGGCTGGAGATTTTTGTTAGTAATTGGTCATGCATGTGTGAAGATTGATGGTGGTCTGGCCTCTGTTGTCCTTCTATTAATGAGGTAATTATGGCTTAATGGCTATTAAAGTTTCCATCATCTCGCGAAGTGGCCGTTTGATGAAAGTGTGTGCTTTAAGGCAAGTATAAGTGCAAGTTTGAGTTTTTAAACAAAAGGCTTTTCTCTCTGTCTTATAGTAGTTGTTGTGAAATTTTTAAAGATGGAAGTGACTTTCTTGGTAGACATGCTCAAACAACAGGAGAATTTCAAGGGCCCTATGAGTATTGAAAGGTTGCGAGGTCTGATCAAAATAAAGGAAGAAGTGGTGGTTGAAGCTGTTTGCGAGGTTTTGGGGCCTTCTTTCATGGAGAGGAAAGGCAAATAGAGGGTGAATTTAGACATTATCTCCATGATCATGGTGTGGGGGCTGTAAATTGGGATAGACACCAGAGAGGTTAAAAGGATGGTTAAATGAATGTTCAAAGAGGATATGTTACTCGAAATGGAGTCAATCTTAGAGTGGGTCATCCCAGGGATTGGTTCAGATATATCTGAATGCTTCGAAGATGAGGATGAAGCCCGAGTGTATGGGTGTGTTCCCTTTCTCAGATGGTGGGGTAAAATTGATAAAGGTGTTTTTTGGGCAGAGAGAGCTAGGGCTTGGGCTATCTTGGAGAAGGTTGTTGCAGAATATGAAAATAAACCCCTGCGTCAAAATATAGTGTTGAAGGCCAACGTCCTGTGAAAGAAAAGGACCAGCCGTGGCAAAAACCACTGCTATGGACTATGAAGAAATGGAAATATTATAAGTTTTTTGAAATTTTGTCTTCTTTTGCGACCACGTTCTCTTCTATGATGAATTATGGATGATGGGTTATATGCTTGGTCTTTGTTGGATATGGGTGATAAAGGAGATGAACTTACTAAATTCCTGAAGCAGACTTAGGTCTGTGCTCTGAATGCTTAGGTGGATAGTTATTTTTGTGGGTTGATGCGAAGGCAGAGAAACTGATGTTAATGCTTGAAAAGGCCATCCGTAGATCAAGACAAAAATAGTTATGATGATGGCACAGATCGAGGCTTAAAGTTTTTTTGGCTTTCTGATGGAATATGTTTAAAGATAGATTTTCTACATGGGCTAAATGTAATATGGGCATGTTAAAAGGTTGAGCATTATGCTCCCTGTGTATGATCTAGTTTATTATTCATAGTAAGATGATATAGGACCAGTGATTGAGTTATAGGCTCTGATAGGAGTTAGTTTTCTATGTTAATATTTTCTGCAAAGTGTATGTTGACTTTGTTATGTAATTTCCCTTTGAATATTAATAAAATATCAATGTTACAGGTCAAAAAAAGGAGAAGTTAAATTTACAATTATTTAGATGTTGTTATACAAATAGTATTCTATTTATTTTAAAGTTATTTTGTAATAATACAAGTGCCACATAGTGGAGTACTTGCCTTTTAGTTTATAAATTAATTGTAAAAATTAATAATGTTAATAAGATGTAATTTTTTCAAGTTATCATTTTTATGTATTTTTTAAAATAAGATATTTAAAATTAATTTTCTATTTTTAGAAAGTATAATATTATTTTAAATATTCATTATAAGAATAATAATAATATAGTAAATTTTACAAAAAGATAAGTAAAATAATACAAAGATGCATTCAAATTCAATTGGTTTCCTATGTCGTAATTAGTTATATAAGATATTCTATAATTTTAGTTAGAAAACAATTAATAAAAATAGGAGAAAGTTTGGAGCACAAGATTAGTGGGCATTTTAGAACATGGGATTCACATCATTCGAGATATTTATTTATTACTAATCATTGTTTTATATTTGCATTTTTATGTGAATCCTATCACCTAGTTTATACATCTTGATATAATATAGATGATTTTAGGTATTTTTAAAAAGCTTTTATATCAAATATAAATTGGTTTTGCTTATTTTATATGAAGTATAAGTGAATTCATTCATAATTACTTATAAGGATCTTAATTTACTTTTCCTGTCTAGAGTGAGGAATCTACACATTACTTGGGGATACATTATTGATCTAAATTTTGTTGAAGTTGTGTTAAAATGACACAATCATAAAATTCTTATGATAGAAAATGTGTATCATTTTATAAAATTAATATTCTATGAATTATATAAATTTATATTCTTCTACTTTCCTTTCCATTTCATATATTAGAAGAATAATATAACATATATTAAAACATCATATTTTTGGCACATTTTTAAAACTAATATGTTATCTTATATATAATAGAAGAATATATTATATAGTTTTAAATTTTTAATTAAAATCTAGTTAATTGTCAAAATGATATATTATCATAAATACAATAAAGAGTTCAAAATATTATAAAATAAATAGCATTCCATACTTATAATTAAAATTAAATTTAAATCCTAAAACATTATTCAAAATTTCTTACAACATCTTGGAAAAAATGTTCAGGGAAGCCTACGAAAAAATCCCTATAAAGACAAATTATTTTCAACTCTTGTATTGTGAAGCATGACAATGCTATTAAGAGATGAGCACAAAACATTGATTCTTGGAAGACAATGTTCCAAGTGGTTGGGAAGAAGAAGGCCAAGGAATCAAGGACTGAGGAATACTCTCTTCACAATACATTGTGTGAGGCAGAGAGAAGGCTGCAAGAGGAACCTGCTACCCTAGATGATTTGGATGCCTTAGCACATTCTAGGGATGTCCTCAAGAGATTACAGAATAAGAAGACCCAAGGGACAAGAACTAGGGCCAGAATTAATTGGCTCAATTTGGGGGATAAAGGATCAAAATTCTTCTTTCGAGTTCTTAAGAGTAAAGAGTCTAAAGACAAAATTGATTGCCTCTATGAAGGAGGAAATATTTTGAATTCTCATGATGAGAACCTTCATGCCTTTGCCTCCTACTACAAGATGTTGTTTACTTCTAAAGATGCTAACCAGTCCATGAAGGAGGCTAGGGATAGTATTAAAGGAGTTATTCCTAAAATGTTTCAAAGGAGGATGCTAAGTTCCTTGGTAAAGATATTACTGTTGAGGAGATTAATAATGTTATTCTCAAAATGAGTAATGATAAGGCCCCAAGGCTTGATGGGCTACTTGTGGAATTTATAAGGAGAACATCTCATGGATAGGAGATGAGTTTTTATAGGTATATGAGGAGGTCATTAAGAAGAAATCCTTGGACTCTGAGATTAACTCTGGGCTTATTAAACTCATCCCAAAAGATGGGGATAAAACTCTGATAAAGAACTAGAGACCTATTACCCTACTGAATGTTTCTAACAAAATCATGGCTAAAGTGTTGGCTTTAAGGATTGAAAACATATTGCCACAAGTTATTACCTCTTCCCAAACATGTTTTATTAAAGGCAAATGTAATAAAGAAAAATATGATGTGTTTGTGCATATAAGAGATATTACATTTAAATATGTTTTGGGGGTAAATAAGATGCTCTCCTTCTATCCTTAGATGTGCAAATGAAATATCCAAGTTGATTAACCCAAGAGGGAAGATCAATGCCTAAATGAATCAATCATTCAGAAACAAGAATAATGAATGAAGATCTTAATTACCCGCGTTTGATTGATTAATTTAAAATGTATGTAGATGGATTGATAACTTTAATTGAAATGAATAGGAGAAATGCACTAACCTTGAAATATTGCATATCTAAAGAATGTTGTTTTCTAAATCTTGTGTTGAGTTTCTGGAAAATCTGAAACCATATCTGGAATAGAAACGCAGAGACGAACAAAACCCAGAAATATTTTTCTGTTCTGAGACAGGTCCAATTTGTACCCTCAAGTCAATGTCACCATTTGCCAGAATTTCTGATTGCACCCTAGGTCACAATCGACCTAAAAAGTCTCAGACTGAAATTCTTTTTTTGGTTCCCAAAAGTTTGTTGAAAAGGGTATCTGAATCTCCATCTCGATCTACTATTCCAAACATGTACCGTGAAGAGAGAAAATGAAAGAGTCTTGAGGATGCACAAAGGATCTTGAAGGAAGATCACTCCACCATGATGGATAGATCTAGGGTTTGAATGATGAATCTTGAATGTTTGAACCAAATCCCTTCAAAGGATTGAAAGCTTGAATCCTTGATCTTCAATGGAGAACTTGAATGCTTGAGAGGAAGACTTGAATACTTTGAAAGCTTGACAACATGTAGAACAACAGATGCTTGAACTTTTTGCTTGATGACTTCTTGCTTGATTTCCCTTAGAGAGAGTTAGTGCTTGATGGTTGAGTTAGTTAGAGAAAATGAGAGGATAAATCTTCCTTTTATATGAAACTAGGACACAATATTCTAGAGAGGCTGACATAGGAGAATTAAATTACAATTAGACCCATGCCCCTAGAATAGGACCTATATTAAATATAATTTAAGATTTTTCCTCTTTAAAACCCAAAACAGCCAACCCGAAGCGGGAAATGAATTTTTGATGACCTCCGGTAGCCGACAGACTTCCAGATTTGAAAGGGGGACCCAAGTCAAGGTCAAGGTCATCCTTGACCTAGGTCAAGGTCAAGGTCATCCTTGACCTAGGTCAAGGTCAAGGCCAACCTTGACCCAGGGGGTTAGGACCCTTCGAAAACATGCCAGTTGGGATAGGAGGTGTCCGGAGAGGCCCAATCAGGGTCCTAAACAAACACAAAAATAAGAGAGGATGTAAAAATGAAAGGACAATGTGATGGTGGTCAAAAACATCCCCTAAGGAGGGCTAAATGTTCTTAACATAGAAGTGCTTCCATTTTAAGATGATATAGTAGATACATCCTGGAAAATCTAATTACCTATTGGGAAGCCATGGACTGGGCTAGGGATTCAAATAAACAAGTTGGCATGTTGCTAATAGATTATGAGAAAGATTATGATAGGATTGAATGGGAGTTTATCAACATGATGCTTGGAAGTTTGGGTTTCTCTTCTGCCTTCTCTCGCATGGTGTCTACACTCATGAATGGGGCACTAGCTTCAATAGAAGTCAATGGAGCTAGGTCTGAACACTTTGAGCTTACTATATCCATTAGACAAGGTTTCCCCCTTGATTCAACTCTCTTTGTTATTGTTGTTTATTCTTTGCACTATTTATTAAGAGATGTTACCCTCTCTCCCAAAGTTAGAGGCACCATTCTTCCTAACAATAAAGAACTATCCAATATCCAATTTGCAGATGACACAGTCATTACATTTTATCTGGAAGAAGATAACATATGACACCTCATGAGAAAAATGGACTATTTTTGTGTTGCCTTAGGTAGCAAGGTCTCCTTGGCCAAATCTATCTTGTTGGGATGGGAAGAGGTTCCACCGGCATGGTGCAACAAATTCTCTATTTCTTAGGGGGGGGGGCTAACCACTTGGTTAGATACTTGGGAATCCCCTTCTTTATTGATCCCAATCTAAAAGATATGTGGGAGTGGGTAAAATACAAGATTGAGAAGAAGTTCAATAAGTGCAATAATCAATTCCTTTCAATGGAAGGCAGGTTTCAAGTCCGTCAAAAGATCCTCTCCTCCTATTCTATTTATTATTCCTCATCATGGTTATTCAACCAGGGGCAAATCAACTGCATCAGAAAATCATCAGAGACTTCCTTTGGTCTAGAAGAGACATGTTGTTGGTTGGGAATGGTATACCAGAAGCAAGGAGCTTGGAGGACTGGGTTTGAAGGATTTGAGGGTTCAAGGAATAGCCCTTTCAGTCAAGTGGAAGCCTTGGAAAATTCTTGTCAAAAATAACATTTGTCGAGACATCCCTATCCATGCAAGATCATGGAAGGGGATCCACTTTAATGACCTCCTTTTAGAAGATGTGGATTTAAGAGTTGAAGGATCCAATGTGTTCAAATCCATTTGGAAGAGCTGGAGTTATGTGAGGATTCATGTATTTCTGGGAACAATTTCATTGATCACAACAATGAAATCTGCGGTGAGAGATCGGTGTGGTGAAACCTCTTTCATGACAACAAGACTCTTGCCTTACTTCAAGGATGCTCTTCAAAAAGATGGGCTTTTAAAGGGATCAATTGTTTCCAAGATATCATACAAGAGGGATATCTCATCAGTTGGGATGATCTGGCTAATAGATTTGGTACCCCCCATACACAATTGAGAACTTACACTTCCTTAAGAGAAGCTTGTGCCTACCTTAACTTATCCAAATCTTGTGGTGAACCTGTTGATAAAATTGTTAGAGTAAAAAAACATTTTCACTTATTAATTAAATCATTATTGATTTAATTATTAAGTCACTTTTTATCTCTAGTTCACTTAAGCTAAACTTTAGGCATATTATAATTAATTCTTTTATTAATTGTTGATGCAACCTAGGTTTCTCCCTTTTAGGGATTTTTCGATATCCTTTATAAGGATTGATCTCTTTGTAATTATTATTCCATCCCTGAATGAATATTTCATCTTTCATATCAGTATGAGTTGTGTCTCCATTCTTTGCTTTTGTGACAGGTTTTTTGGTGTAGTTGATCTTGGTGACATAATTCTATAAATTCTAACATGGTATCAGAGCCCGATCTGATTATCTAGGTTTGGTTTTATGATTTTGTCATCTTGCAAGGTTTTTATCAGTTTAAGTCAGGGTTCCTTTTTACACTCTTGTAGCCATATCTTTCTCCTCTAGACTCCATTTATTGACTTCCGCATGTCGTTGGAAAGTTGGTTTTGTTCTCTTTCTTCTTGTATGGGTCTCATCTCCAGAATATGCTCTAAGGTACATTTTATTCATGTTTTTTTTTTTTTTTGCAATCTGGTGGATATCTTGGATGTTTCAGGTCCTGAGATCATTTTACTTGCATGGGATGACTCCTTTTTAGATGTTACTTATGTTCTTACAGCTTTATGTCATTCTTGAGCATTGTAGACATCTATTTATGTAGCATTTCTTTTTTGCAAACACACTGAGATAAAGTGTCATCTATTGCATGCTTGGGATCTTACAAGTTTTATGTTTGTTTGTACTCGCACTACATAATAAAGTGCCATGGGTGGCGGGGGTTGATCTACCTTTTTCAAGTGAGTGTTCCTTCCATGACATTAGCCTCATTATGTGTGTCCAAAGATTGATCATCCTCAACACCATCCTTTATATGTATTTGTACTTTCTTTAAAATGTAGTTGTTCTTGGCAGTCTAGTTCGGTGTACCTGTCATGCCTCTCCCTGCTCAGCATTATGGGGGGGCCTATTGGTTCTGATGCTTCCTTCATTCGATGGAGTGAGCTATGTATTCAATATTTGTTCCTATGTACTAGACAAATGTAGTGGCTGGGTACCTATGCATTTTGGTGAGATGGATCATTTACCATATGGGCACTCTATCATTCTTATTTACGAGGCATCCTTCCATCTTTTGATCATCTCTTTAGACTTTGGTGTTTTTTTCTTTCTGTATCTTCGAGTTCTGATGTTTGCCTTTGTTTTCCATCTTGCTTCAAGTAGTGTCATTTGAGGGCACTCATGCAAATTACGGTCTTCTCTACCTAATCATGTTATATTACAATGGAGTTTCCAACAACTATTCTTCGACAGTTTTTGCAGTTTCATGCTTCAGTGGTGTTCTTCATGTTCATCCTTTTTTACTATTTTTTGCTAAATTCTCTAATTTGGAGGATTCTTCATTCCTTCACTAGTCTTCATCTCTTTTTAGAGAGGGGTTTTTCCCACTGGGTTTTCTCCTTTTCTAATCTTTACAGAGATTTTTTATACTTGGGTACCTAATAAGGCCATGTTCTCGAGACTCATTTCCTACTTTCAGTAGTTGTTTCTAGGTTTTTATCTTCTCCCTAAGTTTATCTTAAGGGGGGTGTTAGAGTAAAAAGGTATTTTCACTTATTAATTAAATCATTATTGATTTAATTATTAAGTCACTTTTTATCTCTAGTTCACTTAAGCTAAACTTTAGGCATATCATAATTAATTCTTTTATTAATAATTGATACAATCTAGGTTTCTCCATTTTAGGATTTTTCGATCTCCTTTATAAGGAAATTGATCTCTTTGTAATTATTATTCCCTCTCTGAATGAATATTTTATTTTTCAGGTCATTATGAGTTGTGTCTCCATTCTTTGCTTTTGTGACAAATTTTTTGCTGTAGTTGATCTTGGCGACAAAATTTTATGAATTCTAACAAAAACTTCCATATTTAATGATGACATTATTTTGCCATTAGTATGCAAAGAACACTTTCAGTAAGCATACACCAAAAGACAGCACAAAGAGAAAACCAAAAATGCAGATATCAAAGATCACCGAAAACTGCTAAGTACAAAGAAAACCGATGACACAATTTTGTGTGTACACCAAAAATGCAAAGTGGAAAAGATAAAGAGGAAACTGAAAGTGGAACCCAATAAGCAGGTCATAGTGCAAACCAAGAGAACAATTACAGAGGAACCTGAAAGAGAGTTCAGGAAGGAACACCGAGAAATAGTCTAACTGACTTCAGAGCATAACCAACCAACAATAACGAAAAGTCAGTTGCAACCTGCAAAAAGTGGATCTGACTTCCACGTCAGATAAAACAATCTTAATCTATTTATAGAATCTTGATTTTTTTTTAAACCATTTATTTAGGGACAAGAAACATGAATGTAAGTTCTTTAATCAGTTTAATTGATTTAAAACACATAGAATAGGAGATCAAGGTAAAGTTGTAAACCTGTGGTCTTAGAGTTAATATTGTTTTACGTGAAACTTGATTAGGTCAATCTATCCTATAAATAGATGATGAAATCATTAATTATAATGCATGAGAGAGGGATGAGAGAATGGATGAGAGGATGAATGAAGCATACAAGCACATTTATGGATCAGATTGAAAGTTTCAAGAACGAGAGCAGCAAAAGGTGAATTTGGTTAGCAAGAACCAAGAACAGAGACTATCGAGCATCAAAGGTATTATTCAATCACATTAGGTGATATACTTATTCATGTTATCTTAAATGGATCTGTAATTAGCAATAGGAGATTGCATACACCAGGTCAAATTGTAATTTTCTTACATTCTAACAAGTGAAGCAAAGTGTAAAAATCCTTTCAAGGAAGGTGGATTTAACAATCCAACTATAAATCTCTTAACCGAGTGCACACTCAACAGTGTTGCTAAAGATCTTAACTGAGTAGACTTTAATAGGTCTCCACAAATACTCTTAACAGGGTAGATCATCAGAAGTGATCAAATTGTAAGCCTTAATCGGCCCCTTCCAATCTGTAGATAGTGAAGAATTTGTGGGTGCCATCCCCACTGCAGTTTTTACTTCCTAACAGG
This sequence comes from Thuja plicata, assembly GCA_018584345.1. Taxonomy (NCBI): domain Eukaryota; kingdom Viridiplantae; phylum Streptophyta; class Pinopsida; order Cupressales; family Cupressaceae; genus Thuja; species Thuja plicata. Next base: position 52,024 of record MU216785.1, on the reverse strand, counting down.
AGTTTTTTACAATATCATATCTTATGTTATGTGTCAATTACTTTCATGAATATTTCTATGAATGTTCACATGTTTGATTATGTTTATGAATTGATATATCTTACATCAAGATAGTATAGAATAGATGGTTGGATACACAATTGATTACCTAAAGGATAAAGGTTAAAAGATACAAAAGTTTTAGAGGTACTGATTCACCCCTCCCCTCTCAGTACACACTTCCCATTAATTCCAACAATTGGTATCAGAGCTAAGTCTCTTATCTGGAAAGCTTAAAGGCTTAAGAGAAAATATCATACAATGGAGAAGTACAGACTTGACAAAAGTATTGAGAATAAGAAGCTATAAATTCAGATCTTCTATGAGCAGTATAAAGAAGCTAGAATCAATATGAGACAATTGTTAGATGAAAGAAAGATTATGGCATCTCACTGTAATGAAATAGATTATCATGAGGAAGAGATACCAGATTTCTTTGAGTCTTTAGGATCAAATACAAGCAAAGCATCAGACACATCATAAGAAAGCATCACAAGCCTAAATGAAATCAATCTACATCTAGATAGACAAGTGAAATCTCTACAAATCGGTCAAGAGACACAGATGGTAAGAATGATTGATGTCATGAACAGTGCTAGACAAGCTGAGCAGGAAAGAACACTAGCTATTGATGATAGAAGGAAGATTACTGAAAAGCTACAAGAGAAAGAATCTGAAATATAAAGATTAACAGAACATCACCATGAGATTACAAATCAAATTATTCTTATGAGTCAAGAAGCAAACATAATGAATGTTGAACTCATTGAAAGAACAGAAGCTATCGGTGAGCTAAGAGAAGAAAATGAAAAGTTGAAACAAGAACTCATAATTTAGCAGCAACATAAAGAAATTATCAAGAAAGCTAAAGAAAGCAATAAAAGAATGGATGATTTTCTTAACCGACAATGAAGAATGGAGAATCACCCAATCAAGCTGGTCCAAAGAATGTCTATGCAAATCCAAGACCAAGAAAGCTGACATGCAATCATTGTGGAAAGCAAGGCCACACATCAAATGTATGTAGAGGCAAAATGAAAGGTATTCCTAAATCCAAATCTTCATTCATAGGATTTTGTTATAAATGTAACAAGAAAGGACATAAAACATATGAATGCAAGTCTGAGATGAAACAACTAAAGAAGGAAACCTACATGGACAAATATTGTCCTACATGAAAAATGAATGGGCACACAACTCTTGAATGTTGGAAAAAGAAAAAATAATCATGGAAGCCTAAAGGTCAAGAAACTCCCTATCAACTGAAAAGAGTCAGTAACCAGTATGTATGGGATTGCAACACATGGACAAATTGTACAACATGTGGAAGATTTGATCACATTGATGCAAACTATATGAGACAGTGCATAAGAAAGTCTAGAGGCTGGAAAAACTCTGGAATGACATGCTTACATAGTCATAAAGTTGGTCATCTCAAGAAAGACTGCAGAGACAGAATGACAGAGACCAACACATATCCCAATGGAAACACCATTGAAGACATCTGGAGAATGGGAGATAAAATGTGGAGAAAAGATTCAAACAATGATGAAGCTAGACCGAGTAATGCAAATGGTGACACCCCATCTAATGGATCTGGTGACATCACCACCCCCACCCAAGCAGAACAAGTAAGTATGGAACTGCATTACACTATGTATTATTTTACATCAGTTCCATAATATGTTGAAGAAATGAAAAATCAGCATAAGTAAAGATGCATCATGATATTACTTGTTAAAATCTGTGATAACTATTCTATCAGGCAATACATACCAAAATCCATCATTATATGCTCAAAGGTGAAACTGCCTACACTTACCGAAAAGCATTGGTTAACATGAGAAAGAAAAGTTGGTAGTGTAAATCGAGACTCATCGGTAATCAAGCAAGTTAAATAAGTTGTTTCAAAAAACACCAAAACCCGTCAGTAAAAGCAAAGAGTAAGACGACCACCTCAAAACATCACGTTGTCACCGAAGAGAGAAGTTAATGTTCAAACCGGCTGATGTAACACACCTAAGCTTGCTCTCTACCCTATTCTCCTCTAGGATATTCTTAGGTCAATTCAGTGACCTAGTAGGGTTCTATGCTCAACCCTACTCTCCTTAGGTATCTTGACACAAGATCCTAACCTTTCACCTAGTGTACACCAATAGTACTGATCAAACTACTCCATTCTACATCACAAACTAACTAGGTCTTTCCTAGTCTCAATCTCCAAGAATTGTCTCAATTCCTCTTAGGAATTAGCTCCATGGAAGGATAGGTCATCAAGACCTCCATTAATTCCATTTGAACCCCTGCATACACCATGAACAAACACATAACAATCGAGTGCTTCACAATGCACCTTTCTCACCCCAAATAGGGCTACAAGCCAATTAGGCATTTTTCTTGCCAAATTGAAGATAAATTGAAATTTTCCCACACAAGCCTCTAAAAGGGTTTAGGATTCAAACACCCTTTATTAAGAACTTTGAGATTTCCAAGGTCTCCAACCCTCAAGTTGTCCGTACAACCCTTCCTACTATCATGCCTAGAAATCGGGGTTTTAGGACTTTTTGACAGTCTGAACACAAAAATGTTCTTCCAACACACCAAACAACTCCTCCAATCTTATCCTTTGAATTGGGGGTCTTAATTACATTAATCTATCCCTCCATGAGCTCTGGTTTAAGCTACCAATGCATTCAACCCTCCTTGTATCACTTGCAATGTTTCTCAATCCCTAGCCATGCACAACAGGCTCGCCTAGGGCATCATTGCAAAAATAGAAAAATTAATTTCTTGGGCCCCTCCTTCTATAAAAATAATGTACATGGAGTCTCCTCACGCATGCCAAGAGCCCATACAGAAACTACGGTGGCAAGTTGAGTTAAGACCCCATTTGTCCAACCTACCTGGTTCAGACCAGCGACAGGGTAAAACACAAAGAATTTAACACAACCAGTATAAACACTACAACTTTGAAAAATAACTCCACACAAAATTTGAAATTAACCTACCCTACATTAATCAATGGATGCAGACTGAGATCTAATCCATCTACCTACTAAAAACAAGAAAACACACTGAATTTGCTCTAAAATTGTACACAGAAAATATTGTATATTCAAAATGTTCACCAACCTTGCTTATAGGTCGAGGGAGGCCTCTTATACTTGTCCCCATCCCTAATCCAATGGTTTTAGATAGTTACAATAACCATTTCATCGAAAATGTTCTTCTTGCACAATTGTTGTCAATGTTGTCAAATGACAACATTGACAATTTTGACAACTTTCCACAATTTTAGGAGATTCATTCTAAACTTTGTTCTAAGGCCATGAACACATCATAATAGAATTAGGTAGACCATGCTTACCTCTCTTAGGTCCTAAAACACTCTGTTTCTAAATTTGACCCCTATGTGCTTAGTTTACACCATTGCCACAACATTGGCAATTAGGGTCCAAATTGGCACTTGTTTCCTAAAAGACCAAAACAACTTGAAAAGACCTTCCCTAAAGACCTAACACACACCTTAGGACACCTCTAGTCCTATTATTCAACTATTGGTTTATCTAGAATGACTACAAACCAAAAGAACTCTAGAAACCCTAGGTTACCAAAGAGCCTTACCTAGGTGCTCCTGCACCATACTCCCCCAAAAAGGGAAAGTCAAGTCACTCCTATAGACAATAAAGAGTCAGGAATGCCCAGCTTCTTAAAGTCAGATTTTTTAATCCATGAAGCCTCTAATTCAGGCCTATCTTTCCACTTGATAAGGTGCTCCATATACACCTTGTGTCTGGTTGTCTTTTGTACTCTTGAATCCAAAACTCCCTTAGCTGTCAATTGTTGTTTGGTAGACACCACATCAGGGTCTACATCACTTTGAACTCCTTGATTATGTTGACTAATCTCAGTCAATGGACCTTTAAACTAAACTAGGTCCTACACATTAAAAGTAGAAGAGATATTCAAATCAGAAGGTAAGTCTACCTTGTAGGCATTAGCCCCATATTTAGCTAGGACTTTGCATGGGC
>MU216785.1:0-47476 GCA_018584345.1 Thuja plicata | reverse complement strand
AACATCCCTATCAGATACAATGCTTAAGGGTAGTCCATGAATCCTTACAACTTCTTTAAAGAACATATAAGCTATGTGACTAGCATCACTAGTAGTCTTGCATGGAATGAAATGCCCCATCTTGCTACATCTGCCAACTACTACATATATACTATCATAGCCTTGCTTAGTCTTTGGTAGATCCACTATGAAGTCCATGCTCACACACTCCCAAGGTCTATTTGGGATAGGTAAGGGTTGATACAAGCCTGCATTGCTGCTACCTCCCTTTGTCGTCATGCATACTACACACTGTTCCACATATTTAGTGACATCCTTTGTCAACTTAGGCCAATGATAGAACCTTTGTACTAATTCCAAGGTCTTGTTTACCCCAAAGTGTCCACTCATAGATCCATTATGCTTTTCTTGTATGAGATTCATCCTCATAGAACCCCTTGGCACACATAATTGATTTCCTCTGAATAAAAATCCATTCTGCAATGTGAACTCAGAGAATTTTCTATGGAAGTGGTTCTGAAAATCATGGCACACTTGATATGCCTCTCCAAAGTCTTCATCTGCTTGATAGAGGTCCTTAAAACTCTTTATCCCTATATTTCAACTGAACTTCTTGAACTGTCAAAAGTCTCCTACTCAGTGCATCAGCCACTTTGTTCAACTGACCCTTCTTATGCTCGATATTGAATGTAAAGGCTTGGAGATATTCCATCCATTTTAGATGCCTATTACTCAACTTCTCTTGTGTATTGCTGTAGCTAAGGGCCTGATTGTTAGTAAACACCACAAATTCCTTAGGTAAAAGATAGTGTCTCCACTTTCTTAATGACTGCACTAGAGCATATAATTCTAGGTCATAAGAAGAATATTTCTTCTTAGCTTCATTCAGCTTCTCACTAAAGAAGGCCACTGGTCTACCCTCTTGACTTAACACACCTCCTACTGCTATACCACTTGCATCACATTCAATAGTGGATAACTTATCAAAACTAGGCAATGTTAGGACAGGTTGTGTAGCTACTTGCCTTTTCAACATCTCAAATGACTTCCTAGCTTCTAAGTTCCATCTAAACTTAGCTTTACTTCCACCCTTAATAGTTTCCAACAATGGTGCGCATATACCACTGAAATTCCTAATGAAATTCCTATAAAATTGAGCTAGGCCATGGAAACTCCTTACCTCAGTTGTTGATGTAGGTGGTGGCCAATTCAGTATAGCTGACACCTTATCTTGGTACATCTTCAAACATCCCTTGGATACCACAAATCCCAAGTAGACAAGCTCTTGCTTGAGAAACTCACACTTCTCCAAATTAATGGCTAGTTTCTCTTCATGAAACTTCTTCAACATTGATTCAACATGATTAATGTGATCTTCCTTTGTTCTAATATAGATCAATATGTCATCAAGATAGACTACCACAAACTTACCTATGAAGTCCTTAAGCACTTCATTCATGAGCCTCATGAATGTGCTAGGAGCATTGGTGAGGCCAAATGGCATCACAAGCCATTCATATAACCCATCAGTTGTTTTGAATGTTGTCTTCCACTCATCTCCCTCCTTAACCCTTATCTGATGGTAACCACTTTTCAAATCCAATTTGGTAAAGTACATTGCCCCTCTAAGACAATCCATAAGGTCCTCTATCCTGGGTATTGGGAACTTGTATTTTATGGTGATTCTGTTAATTGCCCTTGAATCAGTACATAGCCTCCATTTTCCACCTTTCTCTGATGCTAACACCACAGGGACTACACATGGGCTGATACTCTTTTTAATCAAGCCTTGGTCCAATAATTCTTGGACTTGTCTAGCTACCTCTAAATTTTTATCAGGGGTTAGCTTATAAGCTGCTTTATTAGACAGGGAGGCACCGGGTATGAAGTCAATTTGATGACTAATCACCCTCTTAGGAGGCAAAGTTGCAGGAGTCCCATCACTGACTATGTCACTATATTTGTCAAGTAGAGTCTGAATCTCCTTGGGTACTATCTCCTTAACTGTCTTCTCTTCCTCCTTGGATTTTACCAAAATGGCATACCCTGCATTTGCCTCTTCCTTAATGTCTCTTACAAACACCTTTCCACTATAAAATAACACAGTAGGAGTCTTAGACTGTGACTCTTCATCCTCCAATAAAGACTATATTTTAAATGTCTTTCCATTCTTCTTGAAGGATATGGAGTTCTCCTTTCCATGATACACTACCTCTTTATCATATTTCCAGGGTCTTCCTAACAAAAAGTGGCAAGCATCCATTGGGAGGATGTCACAAAGTAACTTATCCTTGTAGCCTGCTATGGAGAACTCTACCCATGTTTGCTCATTTACTAACACACTTTGTCCCATATTAAGCCAAGTCACCTTGTAAGGGTTCACACAGGGTATCTTGGTTAATTTTAGCTTAGTAACTGCCTCTTCTGATATTATATCTTTAGTAGATCCAGAGTCTACTATCACCTTGCAGACTTTTCCAAGGATCTTACATCTGATCCTAAACAATGCCCTCCTTTGCTTAGGCTCATCCTTCATTGGCTGACTGATTAATACCCTTCTAAACATTAGATTCTCACCCATCGCAGAGTCTATATGATCAACATCAGGTTCCTTGACACTAGAAGTGTCTTCTTGAACATAAGCTACCCTCTTGTCACTATTAGATGCAGTAGGCTTGTTAGGACACCTATATGCTGGATGACCAGTCTGCCCATAATTGTAGCACTTCATATTTGCAAAATAGGAGTTGCTTCTACCTCCTCTTCCCCTATTGGATCCACTCTGATTACCTCTACCTCTGCCATAACCACCTCTTGGTGTGGATTCATTGGTGTGCTCTGTCAATCTATTTTCACCTTGATTTCTTTGTTCACTGCTCCTACCTTGGTAACCTCCTCTCTGTCCTCTTTGGTCTCTCCCCCTGCCTCTGCCCTTCAAATTAGAGTCACTCTTCTTCCTATTCTTCTCTTCAACCTTGAGAGCCAGTTGTTGACATCTCTGAACGGTAGTGGGGGTCCACAAGCTAATCTCTTATTGGATGTTCGACTTCAACCCACCTAGATACCTAGCCACTCTGATTGGCTCTTCTTCTTGTTTCTTTGACCTAAGATAGAGTCTTTGAAGCTCCTCTATATAGGAGGCTACATCCATATCTTTCTGCTTCAATCCTTGTCTCCTTCTATGGAGTTGGATCTCATAGTCTTCTGGTAAAAAGTTCTCTTCCATCTTAATTACCATTGCTTACCAATTTGCTATAGGTTGCTTCCCAAGTCTGACTCTTTCATCTTGCAGATATTTCCACCATGTTAGGGTTGATCCCCTAAGTCTTGAATTTTCCACCTTAACCTTTTGTGCATCTGTGATGCCTTCACACTTGAAGTGATTCTCCATCCCTTCAATCCACTCCAACACTGTTTCAATGTCCATTTTCCCACTAAACAATGGCATGCCTTCTAAGGATTTACCACCCAATGCCTTGATGACTTTCAAGAATGGTTCCTACTCCATCACAGGGTCTGGTTTAGGGATAATATCATCCTCTTCAACCTTCTGCTTCCCTCTATCACTTGTTTCACCTTCTCTACCTTGGTCTCTTGCATCCACTACTTCTTGTAGTTTTTGCTTCATCTCTACTAGGGCCTCTTCAAGGAGTCTATTCCTCTCCTTTTTCTCATCCATGTCCCTAGACAACTCTGCATTTGTAACCATGTCTGTGGAGCCACAAGATTCCACCTCTGACACATACAATCCCAAATCTTTTGGGGCTCTGATACCACTCTGATGTAACACACCTAGGCTTGCTCTCTACCCTATTATCCTCTAGGGTCTTCTTAGGTCAATTCAGTGACCTAGTAGAGTTCTATGCTCAACCCTACTCTCCTTAGGTATCTTGACACAAGATCCTAACCTTTCACCTAGTGTACACCAATAGTATTGATCAAATTACTCCATTCTGCATCACAAACTAACTAGGTCTTTCCTAGTCTCAATCTCCAATAATTGTCTCAATTCCTCTTAGGACTTACCTCCATGGAAGGATAGCTCATCAAGACCTCCACTGGCTCCATTTGAACCCCTGCATACACCATGCACAAACACATAACAATCGAGTGCTTCACAATGCCAATCAACTCCTCCAATCTTCTCCTTTGAATTGGGGGTCTTACATACATTACTATATCCCTCCATGAGCTCTGGTTGAAGCTACCAATGCATTCAACCCTCCTTGCATCAATTGCAATGTTTCTCAGTCCCTAGCCATGCACAATAGGCTCGCCTAGGGCATCATTGCAAAAATAGAAAAAATACTTTCTTGGGCCCCTCCTTTTGTAAAAATAATGTACATGGAGTCTCCTCACCCATGCCAAGAGCCCGTACAAAAAATATGGTGGCAAGTTGAGTTAAGACCCCATTTGTCCAACCTGCCTGGTTCAGACCAGCTATAGGGTAAAACACAAAGAATTTAACACAACCAGTATAAACACTACAACTTTGCAAAACAAATCCACATAGAATCTCAAATTAACCTACCCTACATTAATCAATGGATGCAGACTGAGATCTAATCCATCTACCTACTGAAAACAAGAAAACACACTGAATTTGCTCTGAAATTGCACACACAAAAAATATTGTATATTTAAAATGTTCACCAACCTTGCTTACAGGTCGAGGGAGGCCTCTTATACTTGTCCCCATCCCTAATCTGATGGTTTTAGATAGTTGCAATAACCATTTCATCGAAAATGCTCTTCTTGTACAATTGTTGTCAATGTTGTCAAATGACAACATGGACAATTTTGACAACTTTCCACAATTTTAGGAAATTCATTCTAAACTTTGTTCTAAGACCATGAACACATCATAATAGACTTAGGTAGACCATGCTTACCTCTCTTAGGTCCTAAAACACTCTTTTTCTAAATTTGACCCTTATGTGCTTAGTTTACACCATTGCCACAACATTGGCAATTAGGGTCCAAATTGGCACTTGTTTCCTAAAATACCAAACAAACTTGAAAAGACCTTCCCTAAAGACCTAACACACACCTTAGGACACCTCTAGTCCTATTATTCAACTAGTGGTTTGGCTAGAACCACTACAAACCAAAAGAACTCTAGAAACCCTAGGTTACCGAAGAGCCTTACCTAGGTGCTCTTGCACCACCGGCGAACTCTGTCTTCACACACAGAGGAGTGGTTGAGCATTAATGACTCGCTTTTAAGGAAAATTCTTATAAAAGGGTGACAAGAGGGTTTCATTTTTCACCACAACCAGAGCAGAGCGACAAGAACAAAATTTGTGTAAACAACAACAACATCACAGAGAAAATTTAACTCGACCCAGAGCACTCCAATAGATCAGTGATCACTACAAGTGTAAATAGTAAGTTCCTATGACAACTGAGAACTCTATTTTATGCATTTTCAGAAAACCCTAAATTCTCTAAAACAATGGCCACAACCTCAAGAACCACCAAAATAAAGAACATCAAAGAGGATAAGGTCAAACTTATCAAGAACTCTACTTGTGAGGAACCTCACTACAAGATTTGCCCCGAGGTTGCATTACATCCCAACAATGCTTGAGCATTCTCGCAAATACCATCTAGGGTTTTTCTTGTCAAAGACGTGCAAGCATACATCCACTGCAAGATTGCAAAAATTGGTGATTTAGAGGTGGAACAAGCTTACAAGAAGCTGTGTAATGAAGATGGATCCATAAAAGATGAACACAAACACATATAGGTGAAAGGGCTCACTAATGCCCTATTGTTCCCAAAGTCATTCAAAATTGAGTGGATTTGGTTAGTACTGAGTCAAATGCACAATCACAAACTATGGTTGGATGAGCCTAAAATGATAACCCAATATGTTATCCATGCAATCGTTAGTTACCCTGTAACCAAAAAGGTAAAGGCATTAAAACACCCACCCAAGGTTGAGATTGAGAAGAACACATGAGCCAAGTGTGATGGCAGAGGATTGAAGGTATCCACTATAACTGATGATGAACTTAAATTTAGAGCATGTGTTCTAGGTTACAAATTCTTCCAAGCTAGCAGGATGAACAACATAGCATCCGGTGCAGTAGATGCAACATATAAGATTTTAAATAAAGGTACTCAGCTGGATCTATCAGAACTTCTACTTAACCAGCTATAAGAAAACTTGAGGATAAAAAGAAATGCTAAGACAAATACATCTAAGTTTGGATCACTTATCATGTGCATTTTCTTTTACTTTCAAGAATCATTTCCATCAGTAGGAGATGTAAAATGGGATACCACAAAACCGGTCACCATGTAGATCAGTGAATACATAACATCACTAGGAGACAACTTTGAAACAGTCATGGATGAGTACTTTACAAGATTCAAAGACCGAATGCAGAAAAGAGTTAGGATCCCTGAGCAACTTATAGAGAATTTCAAGAATGATATATGTTTTATGGTTGACACCGACCACACATACATCAAACCTATTGTACCAAGGACAACATGATTACAACCTTTGGAATATGAGGTAAATATTGATCAAGCATCCAATGCAATTGATGCATTGATAAATGAATCGTTAGACAAGAAACAACCAAAGTTTGTAAATTACGAGGAGACCAAATCAAGAATCTAAACCGGATTGGTTGTGAAGCAAATTGATGGAAAGAAAGATAAAATGGTTAAGAATTTAAAGAAAATATTGTCGGTTGCTGAAGAGGAAACTGAACAAAAGGAAGAAACCGAAGGATAGTCACCCATTGATGAGGCTAAGTAGGAAAGTGACTCTGAGTCTACAGAGTTAGATACTCCATTGCCAACACCTATAAAGAAGCCAAGAACCACAACTGCTTCTAGGACAAGAAGCCAAATAGCTAAAGACTCAAGTCCTTCACCCTTAAAGAAAGGACAAGTCATAACCTACAAGAGGAAACTAGCTACACAGAAAAGAGGGCCAACAAAGAGAAGGAAGTTCATAAGAACCCAAGAAGATATTGAGGACAACGAACAAGATGAAGCTGTACAAGTAGAAAAAATTAAGGTTCCAGAAAGAATTGAGGAGGTATGCAAACCTATTGCAAATTCAGGATCTATTACATATTCTAAGATAAGAAGATGGCTAAAACTGGATCCAGAAGATCAAAACAAAATAGAGGATTCCATCATTGCAAAGATGTACAAATTCAAGTACGTACCACTACAATTCAAAGGTCAAATGGTACTGAAGGAACTCATGGATAGATTATATGCCAGATGGTCATGTGCATTAAATAATGAGAAGGAGATAAAGGAAAGAGTACTTGTTTCTCTTATGCCTCCTGAATCCAAGAGGGAAGAAATTGATGAGATGATGGAGAACCATAAAAAGGAGTTCTCACCCAAGTTGAGAGCCTACAAATTTCTTGAAGGGAGGCTTATAGAGCTTGAAAAAGACAGCCAAAAAACTTGGAGTAAAATACTCAATAGACCTATTGATGAAGCAAGCCTCGAAAAAGGACAACAATAGCAAGATGATAATCAGGCAACTCAAGAAAAAATAATAATCAAAGATGCAGAAGATGACACATCAGTTGAGTTAGATAAAGAAGAAATGGACACAACTGGCAACAAGAATGTGGAAGTTGCAGATGAAATATGGCCGGAAACCACAATGGATAACACAGTCATTGACATAACCGATGACCCAACAGAAGAAATACAAAAAGATGAAGATGTCATTATTACCAAGGATACAACCGAAAAAAAAGATACAACATTTGACACTTCATAGGTGAACATATCAAGCAACATGCCAATATTGATGCAAGTCATCAACATACTTCAAGAAACAGACAAATCACTTGACAAAGATATAAGCATTCCTGAGGATGCAGGGGAAGAAGGAAAGAAAGACAACACTGATGAACATAATATCATCGGAGATACTCATCTTGTAACCAAAACTGACAAGGTTGCAGAAGGAGATTTACAACAAACAGATGGAGACACCACTGAGAAGGATGGACAGAAAAAGGAAGATGAAGTACATAAAGACACCAATGAAGGAGGAAAACCTAAAGATGGCACTCCTGAGGAAACTGAAAAAGTTGCAATAGGAAATGTAAAGGTTGATGTGGAGACATCTACTAAAAACTGACAAGCTAACAGCAATGCATAGTAGAAAAAAGAGGCAACACCACAAGTCACTTCATCCAGTACCACAGACAAAGCTGAGAAAATGGCTATGGTTCTGCACTCAAGTGAAACTCAGAAGAAGAAGAAGAAGAAGAAATCTAAAAAGAGTAAGTTGGAAGTCACTCTAGATGAAATAATTGAGATACCCAAATGTGACCCAACTACACTTGATTATGAAGCACTGAAGGAATATGGTGAAATATGCCAGAGGAAGGCATTATAGGAGAAGCTAAGAAAGCAGCACCGAGACTCCATAGTACTAGAAAAAACTAGGGACATCTTGCATCAGATTGTACCCGATGTTGATGTTGATCAGACTGAACCGATTCTTGATCAACTAGATACTCTCACTAAAGCCATTACAACACATAACATTGATGCAAAGAAGGCAATTGAAGAGAGAGAAGAGAAAAAATATCAGCACAAGCTTGTTGAGAAAATCAGCCAAGAAGTGGTAGTAAACAAGGTAAAGCTTTTAGAATTCATAAGTGAATTAGATCCAATAATTACTAAAGCTATTTCCTTGATTCAACAACTAAGCACACTGGAGAAATTCACTAAGGATCATAGTGATAACATATCAAATTTAGATTCTAATCTAGCTAATAGTGCTAAAATCTTAACCACAGGAGACAATGCAATTAAGTTGCATTATGAAAAGATTATTGAGATAAAAAGGTTAATGCAAGAACTGTGGGAAGCAGAAACACAATTCAGCGAAGAGGTCACTGAGATCCAGAATCAAATTCTACCAAATCTAACACTGCTTCAACAACATATCAGTTCAGCAAGACAACTGATAGCAACCCCCGAGATGTCTGTAACAGACAGCATCTATGATATGCACTCAAGGATTACACTCGAGTACATGGCTCTAGAGAACCGGAAGGACCAGTGGGAGAAGATGATGGAAGAAATGAAGTCTTCACACTCTCACATTTTTTATAAGCTATAAGGTATACACCTTTGCCCTTAATATCAAAAAATGGGGAAAATAATGATATGTACAGATAGGAAAATATACAGTACTTCAAAGAAAATACCTATCCATAAGGGGAAAATAATGATATACAGACATATACATAGGGGGAGTCATAAAATGACTAAGGATTATATATGTTGTACATACTTAACATTTTGTTAGTATTTTGCACATATCAATTTTTGATACTAATGTCAAAGGGGGAGATTGATGACATTATTTTTCCATTAGTATGCAAAGAACACTTTCGGTAAGCATACACTGAAATATAGGACAAAGAGAAAACCAAAAATGCAAATATCGGAGATCACCAAAAACTGCTAAGTACAAAGAAAATCGACGACACAATTTTGTGTGTACACCGAAAATGCAAAGTGGAAAAGATAAAGAGGAAACCAAAAGTGGAACCTGGAAAGCAGGTCATAGTGCAAACCGAGAGAAAAGTCACAGAGGAACCTGAAAGATAGTTCAAGTAGGAACACTAAGAAATAGTCTAACTGACTTCAGAGCATAATCGACCGACAGTAACCGAAAGTCAGTTGCAACCCGCAAAAAGTGGATATGATTTCCACGTCAGATAGAACAGTCTTATTCTATTTATAGAATCTTGATTTGTTTTTAAAAACATTTCTTTAGGGACAAGAAATATGAATGTAAGTGCTTTAATCAGTTTAACTGATTTAAAACACATAGACTAGGAGATCAAGGTAAAGTTGTAAACCTGTGATCTTAGAGTTAATATTGGTTTACATGAAACTTGATTAGGTCAATCTATCTTATAAATAGAAGATTCAATCATTCATTATAATGCATGAGAGAATGGATGAGAGGATGAATGAAGCATACAAGCACATCTATGGATCAAATTGAAAGTTTCAAGAACTAGAGCAGCAAAAGGTGAATTTGGTTAGCAAGAACCAAGAACAGAGACTATCGAGCATCAAAGGTACTATTCAATCACATTAGGTGATATACTTATTCATGTAATCTTAAATGGATCTATAATCAACAATAGGAGATTGCATACACCAGGTCAAATTGTAATTTTCTTACATTCTAACAAGTGAAGCAAAGTGTAAAAATCCTTTCAAGGAAAGTGGATTTAACAATCCAACTATAAATCTCTTAACCGAGTGCACACTCAATAGTGTTGCTAAAGATATTAACCAAGTAGACTTTAACAAGTATCCACAGATACTCTTAATAGGGTAGATCATTAGAAGTGATCAAATTGTAAGCCTTAACTGACCCCTTCCAATCTGCAGATAATGAAGAATTTGGGGGTGCCATCCCCACCACAGTTTTTACTTCCTAACAAGAGTTTTTTGCTATATCATATCTTGTGTTATGTGTCAATTACTTTCATGAATGTTTCTATGAATGTTCACATGTTTGATTACGTTTATGAATTGATATATCTTACATCAAGATAGTATAGAATAGATGGTTGGATAAATAATTGATTACCTAAAGGATAAAGGTTAAAAGATACAAAAGTTTTAGAGGTACTGATTCACCCCTCCCCTCTCAGTACACACTTCCCATTAATTCCAACAATTTAATTGGCCAGATGGTACCCATCTTCCCTTGGTTAAGTGCAAATATGTTTACAAATTCCTCACCCACAAGTTAGACATCATTGAGCATCTCAATACCAAACGGAGCTTAAACTTTGACCAACCTACTTGGAGCAAACATCTCTTGAGCCTTTGGCACCATCCCATTGAACCCAAGGTTGCTTGCTTCTTATGGTGCCTCCTCCTGCACAAATTACCTCTTTTGAATCCTAATGGGGAACCTAATATCGATTTTGTTTGTAAATATCGCGAATCAGTATTCCATCTTTTCTTTGATTGTGTCTTGGCAAGAGAAATATGGGGTATCTTTGGCTTGGTCTTAAACAACAACTTTAATATATCTCATGTGATTTCTGGAACTATTTTGAGTAAAGATAAATACAACAATTATTTTAGGTCTATATTTTTTTCTCTTTTGTTATGGCATATGTGGAAACTTCGAAATGATGATTTATTCAATGGGAAGGCTAGGTACCTTACTGAGTCTCCGCGAAGACTCATTTATTATGTTATTGCACTATAGGTCACAATGATTCTCAAAATGAAAGAACATAAGTTTATCAACTTTCTCAGGGATGGAACCATTGAGATCAACTGGAAGGAGGTGGGTATATGGGTATACCACAGTCAAGATAGACGGGGAGAAGGATGAATTTGACATTACCTTGAGAGAATTCTTGTAGCAGCTGAGAGGGGACAAGAAGAAAGTAAAGGAATATGAGATTCAGGG
This sequence comes from Thuja plicata, assembly GCA_018584345.1. Taxonomy (NCBI): domain Eukaryota; kingdom Viridiplantae; phylum Streptophyta; class Pinopsida; order Cupressales; family Cupressaceae; genus Thuja; species Thuja plicata. The sequence continues at coordinate 36,015 of MU216785.1, read as the reverse complement.
TAGAGGTAGGGAGGTAAGAGTTGGTAGTGTGCAAGGAGCTAATATACCTGATGTTGCTCCTATCAATGTTGGTGATACAACCCCTCCTAATTTTTATATCAGAATGTCATCTGATGATCTTACTGCATGTTTCTTTCATGCTCCTGTTGGGGGCATCCCTGAAGATGCTAACAAAGGATGGTTCGTTCACTTATGGTAGTCTCAGCAGATCCAGTAGTATTTTGAAGCCTTTCCGATGTATTTGATATAAAGTTATGTACATCTAAAGCTATCTGTTATGTAGTGAAATTTGATAGTCTACACTGGACTCTAATACTACTCGATATTTTGTGTAACGTTTATCTATTATAATCATTGGAAAGAAAGAAAGATTTAAAAATAAATAACATTCCATACTTATAATTAAAATTAAATTTAAATCCTAAAACATTATTCAAAATTACTTACAACATCTTGGAAAATATGTTCAGGGAAGCCTTCGAAAAAAACGTCCCTATAAAGATAAATTGTTTTCAACCAATGAGATTACAAATAAATAATTTTTTTACTTTGAAAAACTCAAAAAATATAAATTTAAACTTTATAAAACTTATAGTTATTTTGAAAACGAAAAAAATCAAATGTTATCATTGGTGAAAATTAATTACCTAATTGAGCACATGTATTGCATACACAAGTACAATAATTTATTTTATATAATATTATTATATTAATTACAATAATGTCAATATAATTATAATATGATGACAAGTGTATATGTATATATTTTTGTAACTAATTAATATAAATATTAATATCAACAAATTAAAAAATACTTAAAAATAATTTTATATTATATATTATTCACATATAATACATTAAATCATCAATATTTTTTTATTAAAAAATGACTCAAAACTTCTAAATTAATATAATAAATAAATAATGTCATAAGGCTAAAACACGACATAAGGAGTGTCGAAAATAATGCCATGAGGCTGAAAAGTTTTGTTTTTTTGGGAAATATCCATGACACTTTCGAAAAAAGGGGTCCAATAACACTAAAAGAATTCAACCAATCGTATTACACATAAATCATTTTAATAATATATTAATTTAATAAATAAACATGTTAACTTTGGAGAAATTCAAGTTACCAAAAAATACTTAACTTTTATTGGTGCAAAATAATTCATTAATTATGCATAGGTGAATGCAATAGTATTTGCCTACAACAAGTACAATATTTGCCTATAGCAAGTACAAAAAGATAAACCAAAAAGTGAATGTGTATAATTTAATTTTAATAAGCGAGTCTTGAAAAATGTCTTTGATGGACATGTTCTATAAAACTATTATAATTCACAACATTATTAAAAATTGTTTTCCAAACTAAAATGATATGTACACTTATTTATCCTTTCCCACTTAATAATATATGTACAATAGAAGATTATTTTTATGCAACATTGTGACTAAAGAATATGTTAAAGTTTACTTACATATTAGACTTTAAATTTTATTTGAAATATTAAATTTAACTAAATGTTTCAATCAATCATAGAAAATCAATTGAAAGATTATCTCTAGATGTACAATACCTATTAGCAATAAAGATTTGTCTCCATTATATTATTTACTCATATATTAAATTTTTTTCCTAAGAAGTGAAAAAATTAGAAAATCATAACATCAACCCAACATTTATCTTAACTATCACTTTAAGAATAATCACTTTGTAGAACCTTTCTAATAATTTGTTATTATACAATTTTCTTGTCTTACTCATTAATATACATCTAAAATATAATTTCCTATAAAATCAATTGAAAGGTTATCTCTAAATATTCAATTCCTAATAGTAATGAAGATTAGTCTCAATTACATTTTTTTTAAAAAGTAAACATCTTTTTAAAGGTCTATACAAGTTTTTGATTAAAAAAGTAGCCATAACAAGAGGGCTAACCCGAAAAGAACACAACCAGCACAAGAAGTGCAAGACTACCAGCACATAACTAGAGTCAGAAGACCCTCAGCCAATCCCTTTTTTGAAAATAAAAAACCAAAAACTAGAAACAACATGCCCCAACTTCAACATGAAGTTGGTAACCAACCTGTTAACATCAATAGACCCCAACTTCACCACGAAGTTGGTAACCAGTCTGTGAACGTTAGTAGCAGTAAATTTTAAAATATCAAAAGCAAGATAGCAAGTAACAATTTTACAACCAACAAAGTTAAACAAAGTAACATACAAGCCCAAAACGACCAACCAACTAAAACAACTAACATACCAAAACATCAAAAAGGAATAGAAAACTACTTGAGATTTTTACCCCCTTCATTAAAGATCAGCTTGAGCCAATCTTCCACAAGGAATTGGAAGAGCTTCCCGTCATTCTGAACCTCCCCCGAGGTCTTCGCTTTCTCCATGTGCAGCAGTTGAAGAGTCATAGCCGCCGAATGCATAACTTTGACCGTGAACTTAGCAATTCTGTTGAAGCTTTACGTCATCTCTCCGATTTCCTCCTTAACCTCCCGAAGGTCCTTTTTGGGGATAAATCCTGGAAGGAGGTCTGAAACTGCTTAATGTCCTCCTGCATTTGGTTTAGGTCACCCTCAGCTTCAACCTTACCCTCAGCCTCCACCTTACTTTCCTTCAGGGCCTCATCCTTGTTACCCCCAGTTTCCTTCTTAGTGTCTATCTACACCTGCGGACCAGTCGACGAGGTAGCCGTAAGCGGCGACTATGAGTTCTTTTCATGAAACAACTTCTTTTGGATAATCTACCGTGGGTAATTTGAAACTTGTCAAAATCTAGGAAGATTCCTAGCTTTTCTCGGCTCCCTCCATAGACTGGGTGACTTTGTCTATGTCTTTATCAAAGTTGTCCTCATCCTTCTTAATTTTTTCCCTTTCTTTTTATCCTTGATACTTTCCTTCTTCCTCCCATCATCCTCCTCCGAGTCCCCCTCTTCCTCATCATCCTCCATATACCTTTTCTGACAGCTTTCTGTTTAAACCGGGTGTTAGTGGCAATTCTCTGGGACCTCCTCCTGCTTTCATTTTCATCTTCTTCCTCCTTCGAATAAATGTTGATTTGAGTTCCTACCAACGGACCCATTTTATCTTTCTTGGGTTTATTATGTACAAGATTTTGCATTTTGGAGGACGAGGTGGGATTAGAATGAGAATCCATTAACTATTTAGGAGCATTAGCAGAGGGAGTGTTAAAATCCCGCAAAGTGAAAATTCTAGGAGGACATAAAGCAAGGTGAAAATTATAAAGACGTAGAATCATGCCTTGGTGTAGAATGCAATAATTCTGCTTGGAATTTTTATTTTCTCTCACATCCATCACCAAAACCTCAAGAGAGTGCGACAGGTAAAAAGGAAAAGAAATAGTATCATTATAGCGAAAGTGGTTGAGCAGAGGGAAGTGGTAGTTATAATAGGTGCCAAAACGACCTTCAAGAGTAAGGTATTTCATCAGAATGAGGCATACCTCATTCTAGGGATCAGGAAGCACCTCCTATTTGAAGCCCCCATGAATCTGGACTAGAATCTCCAATTTCTTGAAAAATATTTTCATACTAGAATTGTCTCTTCTTTTCGTAACCTTCTTCTATTTTCTTCCATCACTGGAGAGCCCCATAGCTTGGGAAATAACCTCTTCGTTGATTTCAAAGGTTATTCCATTTATGGTTACCTTACAATCCATCCAAGAATTAACCAACTGCATCGAAATGAGTTCATTGACACCCTCCATGGCTTCCATGTAAGGATAAAAGCCTCCCTCCTTCAAGTATGTAACCGCACATGGGTTTTTGAGGAACCCATCTTCAATTTTAGAGGTCTCCACATAGACCATATCACCACACATTTTAGAACTATGCTCAGAAAGATCCTCTTCTTGAGTATCCAGAGACATCCCCTCCATTTTTCCACCACACAGACCAACCTTCACCAAAGCCCAGAATTAAAAGCCAAGGCAGAACACCCAGCGAAGGCAATCAGTGAAGCATATGATGGAGATCCAGTTGGGAATAAAATCAACCACTTTAATGAACTATAAATAGTAGGTACTAATCACATGGGTGGCCAAAATGAAAGCAAAGCCATCACATGAAAAGAAATGATTGCATATCTTGGGTTTAAAACACCAACAAAGCCCGACCATCTTATTAGGGCTCCCAAGATGCATGCCAATCTCCACGTCAATGCTATTCTTTAAAGTGCCCTTACTTTTTCCCAAATAGGCAATAAAAGCCCATCTTTTCAGCATTATACTAAAATTAATTTTCTTTCCCATTACGCTTTTAAAATTTGAATTTGCATTGCATCTTGTACAACTACAAGTCATCTTTCTTGTCCTATCAACTTCATCCACGTGCCACATCATTTAATTTTCTTTCATTCTCCATGAGCAAAAATGTTTGCTTGGTTAGCAAATTCAAATTTCTCCAGCATCTAATTCCTTGCATAGCAAGACCCGTGGCAACCAGCACGTCCGCAAAAACATTTTCCTCTCAGTAAATGTGTTGTAGTTTGAATTCATCCAGCCTTAGGAGCAGCAACTAGATGCCCTGAAGTAGATTAGACATATTCCAGCTGGCTCTATGGTTTCCCTTGACCATCTCTATCACTATTTTTGAGTCACCCTTGATAATCAGATTTTTAATTCCCACAGAAACTGCCACCTTCAGGCCCCAAAACAAGGCAGAGATTTCTTCCGTATGGTTAGAACCCGTCCCGAGATGAAACACATAAGCAATAATCATCTTCCCACAGTGGTCTCTTATAATACCTCCGCCAGTAGCAATCCCATTAGAGGCATCCCCATCAAAATTCAATTTGTTGAAATTTTCCTTTGAGGGGGTCCACTTGGTATTTCTCCTTGCAACCACCTTGGAGAAATCAAACATAGAGAAGGAGGAAGGAAACTACCAAACCTTAGCTAGTTTACAATCTAAGTCCTTAGGGGGGAACTGAGGAATTTTGCATTGACAGGTTTCCATGTTTTCCTTAAGTAGAGTCACAATCAATCTCACCATCCCCTCAACATCAGTTTCCTCCCCTCTGAACACCCAATTATTTATTTATTTACACAGATTCCAACAAACATGCGAGGGCAGCATTCTCCATAGGAGACTAATATGCGGGTGTGCCAAAGAGTGATCCCAGTTGCAAACAAATTGTTCAACATTCTCCATAAAAACCCAATCCAGCTGCATTCTGCTCATCATTTTGAACCACACCATTGATGCATAGGGACAATGAATAAGAAGATGGTTAATAGTCTCAACCTGATTTTTACACATAACATATCTATTAACCAGCTGAACTCCCCGCTTCTGGAGGTTATCCAACGTAAGAATTTTACCATGTAATAATGTCCACCAGAAGAAATTGATAGTAGGGATCAATTGAGGGATCCACACCTTTTCCAAAATTTTCTCATTTGCCACCATCTTTAAATTGGTTAAATACGCAGATTTCATTGTGATCTCCTCTGACTTGTTATGACACCAGATAGCCTTATCCTCTATCTGAGAGAGGGGGATCCTAATGCCATCCAAAAGCTTCTGAACCTCCTTGATATAAATAGGAACTTGGGCCTGATCAAGGTAAGCATCTGCCAGATTTTTCCATTTCCTATCTTGAGAAATGTAATCTATAACTTTACTCCCAAAATGAGATATCGTTCTGTCCCTAATGAGACCATACTTGTCTCGCCCCAGGGTTTTATCACTTACCCACTAGTCCTCCCAGAAACTGATATGAGAACCATTACCAACCATCCATTTCAACCCCCTAAAAAGAGTTCCCTTACATTTAGCAATAAAATTCCAAATTTTAGAGCTAGAAGGAAAATTATGACAATACGAGAATTGGGCCGAATCATTAAAATATTTGGCCCTCATAATTTTACTCCATCCAGTGGTTCCTCTAAATAGCTGCCAACCAATTTTGGTTATCAAAGACTTGTTTAGGTCCTTCATTTTCCTCACTCCTAGCCTGCCCATCAGTTTTGGTTGACAAACCATATCCCAGGTAACCAAGTTCATTCTGGATTTTTCCTCCACCCCGTCTACAAAAAATTCCTTTGAATTTTCTCCAGCTTCTTCACCATTCTATCAATAATTTTGAAAAGAGAGAGGAAGTAAACATGTATTCCTTGAAGGGTCATGGACAACAATTAAGGTTTCCCCACATTTCTAAGAAACTTTCCTTTCCAACTAGCCAATTTTTTTGTAATTATTCCAGAATGGTGTTCCAAAACTAGTTTGAGACCTCCTTCACCGTGAGCGGGAGCCCAAGATAGGTGTTAGGTAACACCGCCCCCATACAACCAAGACATTCCACAATCTTCTGTTGGGTTCTCTGTTCAGTATTGAAGAAATAAATTGTACTTTTACAGTAGTTGATCATTTGACTAGAAGCCACCACATAGGAATTTAGAAGAGTTTTCCACTATCTGGCTTCTCTAATACAAGATTTTCCAAAAAAGGAACGTATCATCCACAAACTGCTGGATAACTTCCAGAGGAAGGGGGTGGAGGTCAGTTTAAAACCAACAATAGATCCAGTTCATTCCAACTTCATAAGGTTCTGAGCCAGCACCTCCACAACCAACAAGAATAAGTAGGGTGAGAGGGCCCCCCTTGTCGCAATCCCCCTTCTATCTTAAAAGACCCCCAAGGTGAGCCATTGACCAGAACCGCAAAGTCAACTGTTTTCACCACCACCTTTATTATTTTAATGAATCTTTCCTGAAATCCAAATTTTCTTAGCACCCGATACAAGAAGTCCCAAAAAACCTTATCGTATGCCTTAGATATATCCAATTTTAGCACCATTCCAACATTGTTGCCTCTAGCCATGGAATGAATGATCTCATGGGAGGTAATCACCGCATCTAAAATTTGTCTACCCAACACAAAAACCTTTTGGTTGGGATTAATGTTTTTGCCAAGCAGAGGTTTAATTCTGTTGGTGATAATTTTGGAAAGGATTTTATATATAGTATTGCAAATGCTTATGGGGCGAAAGTCACCCATGCTCTGTGGGTCCTGAACTTTAGGTACCAGAACAATATAGGTGTTGTTAAGTTTTTTTAGGATATTTCTAGTTCAAACAAAATCACAAGCTGTGTGAATAAGATCATATTTGATAATATCCCAGAAATGTTGGAAGAAAGTTAGAGGAAATCCATCTAGTCCAGGCGAATTATAAGCTCCCATGGAGAATACAAGATTTTTGACCTCCTCCTCTGAGACCTGAAACAAAAACTCATCATTTTCCTCCACGTTAATGACAGTCGGGATAGCCTCTAGGAGTCTATCAAAGACAACATTCATCCCCCTCCGAATCGGGCATCTAAAAGTGTCTTGAAAGAACTCAACAAAAAACCTACCAATGTCATCTTCCTTCATTAGCAATTGATTCCCTCCAACATTTAAGGATTTTATGGTATTCTTTCTTTTATGAATAGAAGTAGACCTATGGAAAAAGGCCAAATTCCTATCACCTTCCTTGAGCCATTGAACTTGAGACCTTTGCTTCCAGTAGATTTCCTCCCTCTTAAGGTTTTGTTTCTATTTATTTCGCCAACCTTCCTCTTCACAATGATCATTCTAGGTGGAGACGCCTAAGGCTATGTCCTCCTGAAAGTGCTTGAGCTTCTCCTCAATTTCTTTTTTGCATTGAAAGATGTCCCCAAACTTGGTCTTACTCCACCTTTGGGCCTCCTGCTTAATTAAATGTAATTTTTTTGAAATTCTAAACATGGTCATTCACCGAATAGGAGCATTCCACCATCTTTTAATATAGTCCAAAAATTCAGGGTGGGAGTACCACATAATCTCGTAGCAGAAGGGACGTGGCCCACAACCTTTCATTTCCTCCCAGTTCAGAATCAGGGGTGACTGGTTAGAAATCATCCTTGTAAGATGAGAAAGGCTGACCAACAGAGCAATATCCCAACCACCCAATAAAATCCATCTGTCTAGTGTAACCTGGATAAGTTTCTTTCCTTTTCTATTGTTGGACCAGGTGAAAACCATTCCTTGCAAAACAATATCCACCAAGTCATTGTTCCTCATGAAGTCCGCCAACTCCTACATACTATCCGAATAATTCTCGGTGCGCCCCATTTTCTCAGAGGGAAATAAGGGGGAATTAAAATTACCCACATACATGATGGGATAACTTTGATCAGCCGATATGAGGTTAGTAATTTCTCCCCAAATCCTACCCCGGTCACTTCTAACATTAGGAGCGTAAATATTATACATGTACTAGGAGACATTATTCCAAGTAAACAAAATAGCAAGGAAGTTATGAGAAAAATCCACAACATTCCTAGTTAACTTACTCGGATTCCAGAGAGTAGCCACCCCACCAGAGGCCCCAATAGCTTTAGTGTAGTGAAAGGCCACACTAGGCCATATTTTGTCCACAAGAAGAGCAAAGTTTTGATACTTCATCTTAACCTCCTGGATTAGAACCACGTCAAATTTAAAATCTAAGATATACTTTTTTAGAGCATACTGTTTCTGAGGGTTATTCATGCCCCTTATGTTCCAAGAGAGGAACAACATCTTTTACTTTTTTGGGAGTCTTCTAGGGTTAATTTCCGCCCACTAGAAATTTCCCTTGCTGCTTCTTTTGCTCTCACCGCTCTTGCCGTGGGACGACCAACTTTGGCTTCATTTCCCACATCCGTATTCTTTTTGGTTTCATTGCCCTCATCAGCCTTCTTACCCCCTCTAGTTTTCCTTTTAGGTTCTGAACATTCCAGAAGACTATCTGAAGGCGACAAAGGGGCCGACCTTGTCTTTTCCATTGCCTTTAACACTTAACTTTGGGAAGGGGAATAAAAAACAGGTGCTCTCATCTCCCCCCAATCATTTAAACTACACTCTTCACCTTCTCCTTCTTTCTTTTTGCTTCCAGACCACTGGCCCTTACCCTTCTCGCTATTTTCTTCCTTCTTTTGCTCTTCCCTTGGGCTTTCCCTGTAAGAGTTGGAAATGTCCCCCATGACCTCAACAAATTCTCCTTCTTCTAGAGTTGTTTCCTTCTCCACCTCTTTATCCTTTCCTCCTCCTTCCTTCTCCTTAGTATTAAGGTTAATCTCCACCCCCGTTGCAAGAGGGATTTCCCCTTCCAGGGAACCTTGAGCTGCCATCTCCAACTCTGTCCCACCCAAAAGATCACCCAAAATACTAGAATCATTTAGAGACTCTAATGGGATAACCTCAGGAAAATGGTCCTTAATCCTAGGGGTTACCTTACAATCCGCCACAACATGACCATGTTTACCACACTTCTGGCAGTGGAGAGTGGCATTTTCATAAACAATGACTTGATTCCAGCTACCCCATTTGGATTTTAACATCACAAAGTTTGGGAGGAGATTATTCATAGTAACATTTACACAAAACCTTGCAAACACTAGCCTCATCTTTTGCACAGTAACAGAGTCCGCTACCACGTATTGACCAAATGAGTTCCCAATCCACCAAAGCACCTTTTCATCCCAGAATTCTAGGGGAAGCCCTGAGAGACAGACCCACACAGGTGCAACTTTCTGAAGCTCCTTTTTTGGGTTAAAACCTGGCTTCTATTTTTTCCATGAGCAGAGTGTGCTTCCCATAGCACCAGCTTCCTGTGGAGACAAAAGTAAAGTCTGCCTCATCGTTAAATCTAAAAAGGAACAAGACCCCAGGAATTGTCGATTTTCTAAGGTTCCCTTTAACTTTCCATATAGAAACACACCACCTACGCACCATATCAATGGTGGGCCTGAAAGCGACAAATATCCCCACAAGAGAAAGTTGAAGTGAGGCAAAAATGCATTCAACCACCCCGTTAGGGACAAAAATATGTGGGCCAAACTCACCTATGAAACATTCAGGAGTATCAGGGGAGTTAGGAAACCCTTTTCCCAACAATGCATTCTTCCAACCCCCAAGCATCCTATCTTTTTCCTCCCCCATTATCTTGGGGCTAGAGAAGAGGGATTCCCCACCCGCCATTTTTCATGACTGAGATGAATCATCCAACACTGAGACCACAAACGAACCTTCACCCGTATAGTCAAAACATCAATATTTGCAATCTCTTTGAGACAACACTAGGAACAAGTCTGGACAGAGAGCCTCTGTGCTCCTCGGATTCCCTGACAGAGTGGAGGCCGAAGCCAACATGAATTCAAACACAAAATGAGCAGGAAAGTTAGAGAGAGGAGTTGCAGAGTGGTTACAAAAAGGAAATGGGTGAAAACCTTCAAATCTGATTATAATAACCTACAATCAAATGATATTAATATCTTTAATCACAAAACAAAAAGAGGAACCTCTCTATAATCAAACTATGGATTGTAAAAGTATCACAGGCAAGTTTGAAGTTCAAACATTCATAGACTTCTTATTTTTGGAAATTATTCTTCAATGAATTGAAATTAATTGTATATAAGAAAACATATATTAAACTGGAAAATAAATTTTGAAAAAAAAAAAAAACCATTTACATTTCAAACTTCTTATATTTCAATAGTATTTTACTAAAATGGTATTTGATATTATAAATAATTTTAAAAACTCATCAAAATCACTTGTAAAAAAAATAAAATTTACCCTGTAAACAATAAAATACAAATCATTCAATTAAAAAAAATAAAAATAAAAAATAGAAACTCTAATTTAATGAAATTAGATTAAAATTAAGACTCCATATATTACTTTTCTCTCTCACAATATCTCCTTTAATCCACGCAAATATAGAACTATTTACAAAACATTTCTCTCTCAATCAAGATGCTTTGATCTTCTCACCTTAAACATTAATTATGATTTAATTTTTAAACATAAAATTATATTATGAAAAAGACCAACAAAAGCTTCAATAAGAAGTAAGGTTACAATGGCGTAAGAGATTCCTAACCATAACTTTCAAATTGGTCTCACACTTTGTTTCAAGACTACTCCTCCTCCCCTTAATTTTTTGAATATATATTTTGAAGAATCAGTGTACTTCCTGGTAAAAGTGGGCAACCAAACAATCTAGAGCTCTATCAAGTCTTTTTCAAATTCTGAAGCTTATGCCTCCTACTTTTCATGTTCTAAATATAACACTCCATACTTTGAGGGCACCCTAAACCTTATGATTGAGATTCTAGTTGAACTTGTGGTGGTTGCAATTTGTAGAAAGGGATTTTGACAAAGCGCAAATGCAGCTTTAGAAGAAGGTAGTGATTTGGAGTAAGAGGAAACTAGGCTTAAGATATATTTTTTTGTTTCATGTGAATTGTCCATACGCTCCTTTTTTGGGGGTTTGATTAAAATTCATTAGAAACTTTGTGGGTGCTTTATGTTGTATTTTTCTTTCATTTACAGACACAGTAAACATGTAGTTTTCTTTACATTTGAGGTCATAGTAAATATGTTGTAGGAGCATCCAAGGTGTAATTGAAATCTTACATCACCCAAAAATATTATCTAGTTTTTCAATAAGGGCTATCTTTGGGCAGGGTTACTATTTTTGGCAAGTTTGCTATTTTTAGTAAGTTGTTCATTTGAGCACCGATTGTTCCAATTACTTCCATGTAGGTTCATTTTGGATATATAAGTTTGTCGATAAAGTTTCATGGCAAGATCAATTCTGGTTTTAAAGATATTGAATTTTGTGTTTTGGCAAGGTGGTACAAAAACTTTGAACTCGGTTTTGAAAGCCTTAGAGGCTCCGAAAGGGGGTCAAACTTTGATCGTTTGGCATTTTGTGAGCTTAGGGTTGTAGAGTGCTTTGAAAGTTTTCCAAAATGGGGATATAATAGCCAATTGACTCAATGGTTTACAAGTTATGACTTTCAAAAGTTGAGCCACCAAGACTCAATTTTCAATACAAAAGGAAGAGGGAGAAAAATCACTTAAGGCGAGAAATTGAACTGATGGGCACCAAAAATGGGAAAATTTCACTTTCTAGAATCTTCTAAGGCAGTTAATTGTGCTAATTATATAAGGAAGAAGGGGGGTTTTAGGGCTCAGTTCCAGAAGTGTAGATTGTGGCTCTATCTTGTAGATTATTGTAATAAAAATGCCCATGTGGTTGTAGTGTGTTATTTTCCTAAATATTGTAATGTCATTTTATTGAAGATAATAGTTCAAGCAATTATTTGTTCTTGCTGTTGTTCTGTTCTTGCAATTTTCTATTTATGTCCTTGTTGTGTTGAGTGTGTTTGGTTGAATAAGGGGAGTACCCTTAATCAAAATAGGATGTGTAGATTAGTATGTAGCCTACCTCAACAATGTGCTTGATAAGAAGACTAGATGCATGTAATCCAAAAAGGAGCGACCTGTCCAATCTCTAGTGAGATCTAGTTTGGAAGTTTTTCCCATCTTTTATAAAGTTTGTAGTGGTGGTTGGCTGAAGGCGATAGTGGATTGATAATGCTCACGTGCAGTTATTGGGTTGGGGCATTTATTACATGCTGTATTTGTGAATTTATTATTGCTTTTACTTTGTATCTTTTGTAGTTGTTGATACCACATTTAGTAATTGTTGAAACTGCTTTTCACTTTTAAGCTCATTTTTTGGTACCGTCTTCCTTCTCCCGACGTGAGAAGGGGCATTCTCCCTATAAAATTGCATATCAACTGCATATGAGTAATGATAGTTATTCAAATATTTGTTCATAATTATTTAAAACAAAACAATTTATTGGATGATCATGTATGATATGGATGTACATACAATGAATATATATGTATATTTATGATTGTAGGCATATTTTCTATAGAGAGTTGTCATTTTGTTTTTAAATATCACATAATTTTGGTCATTGATATGATTTTCAATTGCTTGACATATTTTTTACACATTTTTTTAAAGAAATAGAGTAGAATAAAATTTATTCCTACACATTTATTAACTTTCAAGTTTTGTGATCATCGTCTATATTTAAATTCTGCAAGACTTGATTAGCTTTTACTTTTAGAATTGTAGAAATAACTAAATATTTCAAGTTAAGATTTAATAGCTCAAGTTGACTCCTTACAAACTAGTTGTTAGGTGGTATCTTCTATGCAAAATATTTGAATTGGGTGTCCAAATTAAATATTGGACGTTACTTCTAGGTCATTATCTAGAATGCATGATTCACCACTTAAAATTAATTTTACACCTTATACTCTATAATCACACACTACGAGTATCATGCCTCTCAAAATCACTTTTGTCTTTGTCATATTATCATTTTAAATTAGCATGTTTTGAGTGCATTTATTATTTATTAACCCATTCAAAACCCTAGATCTTGCACTGGGTTTTAAATTCCCCTTTTACATTTTGATTTTAAGCTTTAAGTATTTCCCTTATACATTTTGGTTCCAAATTTCAAGTACTAAATCCAAAGATCTATATTGAACCCATGTAGGATAATGTGTAATTCAAACATTGCATGTCATCTTCCTCTCTTTTAACAAATATCATTGAATTTAATCTAGGGGATTCTCTTAAGGAGCCATTAAAGTGTTCCTAAACATTGTTGATTTATCACTGTAGGTATTTGTTAGAGCGTTTATATTAGTTGCTTTAGGCACACTTGCATATGTTGTTTTAATTAATTATGCACATGCTAGAGAATATTCTCATGCATATTATTAGGCATAATTAAAGCACACGTTTGCACATTCACGCTTTAGCTTAAGTTCACTTAGTGAGTCTAAATTTATCTTAGTCTAATTCTAGTTAAGCTCTAGTTTGCACACTGTGCATGTCATGCACTTCTAGTTTTCATATCTTAGCTTTCATTTGCTAATTTTAGTTTGAGTTAGGTTTTTTATTTTTAGATCTATTGTTTTCTATAAAAGCAATTGATCTCTTCATTGTAATTCATCATGCGATTATGTGATCTTGCAAATTGTAATCCTTTTGATTTTGAGGAATATAGAAATTATTTAATGCTATCATTGCTTGTGGAAGGTGTTTCTGTTTGTTGTTTGATCCTAGGTGCTTGTGTTGCAAACTTCAAATTGGTATCAGAGCATGGATTCAACAAACCCATTCTCAAGATTTGAGGATTTATTTTCTCAAGAGCATTGCAAGGTCTCCAAGTTTATATTTTTGTGTGAATTTGATTTTAGGTATTTTTTCTTATTTTTTGAAGCTTCATAGACCTCACCATTATGTTTGCAGCATTAAAAAACCCTAAGATCAATTGTCATTTTGTCAAAATCTAAGTAGTTGAAAAATTGGGTCAATTTGGCTAAGGGCACAAAAATCTAGGTGAAATCCAGGGATAGATAAAAAACTAGGCACTTGAGCGCAAAATGGACATCATCATTGAACTCAAAATGCCCCAAAACCCCTAAATCCATATAAAAATGGTCAAATCTTTACACTGTAAAAAATTAAGGAAAAATTTTTAGAGGCATGAAATATGAGGTGTCTATACAACTGTACAGTCTATAAAGACCCTTTGCCCAGTCAATGAGCACAAAATTTTTCACATGAAGCACTATAAAAAATTATCGCAGGGTTTTTTAAAAAAAAATCATAATTTTTTTGAAAAGTTATTAAATTTTTTTTTTAAAAACAGGCGGCAATTTTTTCAAAGAGGGAGCATGTTAGAATTAATAATCTTTCCTTGGTGTAGTATTTAAATATGGATAAGCCAAGGTATCCTAAAATGTAATTTGTCCCCTAGTTCAAGTGGGAGGACAACTCATTTCTTTTATTTCCTTTATTAATGAAATTAGCTTATTCCTCTTTAAGAGGATTCTCACACTTGACACACACTTAATATGAATGTGGGATTCATAGAACATGGGAGTTACATTCTAACTCCATCACTCATTTATATTTAAGAGATGCTTCTCCACACACTTTACAACAATTTTCTCACTTCTACTCACATTCTCAACTCTTGCTCTCTCATTGTTGTAATGAGCTTCTTGCTCACATTCTCTCTCTTTCTCTAGGCTTTTTTGCCTCATTCATATTATATACACAAGGGGTTTTTCTTAATTTTCCCCTTTCAAAATCCTTGTCTCATTGTGTTGATCTTGGAGCATCTTGATGGTTTTGGTGATAGATCTTGAAGCAATCTATTCATTGTATTTATGGTAAAATACTTCCTTTTGTTACACTCACTTGGATTCTTTCCTTTAGTTCTTTACATTTTTGTATGCTTCTTACATGGTATCAGAGCAGGCTAATCCTTTTTTTGAGTGTTTGCATGAAGGTACCATTCGAAGGATATCTCATTTGAGAAGAAGAAAGCCTTTTTTTTCTTTGTTGATTGATTAACTTTTTGCCGCAGATTTTTTATTTTTTTGTAGATCTAAGTTTAATAATGTGCATTTCAAGTTTTTTTCAAGACCTAAGTACACCCTTTGTCGGGCAACCGTAGGGATTTTAAATTTTCATACTTGCAAGTTCTGTACTAACATTTTTTAGGTTTTATTCAAACTTTAAATTTATTAATCTCCCAACATTTTGTCGTCTTTGTTCTATTTCATACATTTCTATTCATATATCTCTGTAGGCTATTATTGCTTAGCTCTGGTTCTTTCATTTTATCTAAAATTTTCTTCTCATACTTATTGTTGCCTTGCTGTTTATAATGTTATTTTCACAAAATATAATATACATATATCTCACTGTTGTTTCATATTTTGTTTGTTGTCTTAGCACACTCTGGCAGCATCTCCCTTGGTCTGGCAACTCCTTATTATCATTGCACAAAATTTTATTTCACCTCCTTTTTTCAAGCTCTTCCTTGTTGCATCCCATGCAACACTTCCACGCAACAGTTACTACTCCCTATTGCATCCCACCTTGTTGTTTATAATCCTCCAACCCTCTTCTCCCCAAGCACTTCTTTCTTTGAGGAGCTCCTTTACCTTTGTTGTTTGCTTTACTGCACAACATTTATTTAACATCTGGTCTTTGGCTATGTAAGTTAATCCAACCTTCTTTACTACTGGTTGTCTAGTTTTTTTAGTATTATTATTATTCTTTTCCAACATTACATAAGTTTCAGTGTCTTTTGTGTCCTTCATTTTTCTGCGTAACTTATCTCATTCATTGCTTTGTGTTTCTTCAGTTACGTTCAACAACTCCTTTGTTGGTTTCGTATATCTCTAACCTTTTCTCTACCTCTATTTTGATTAATCATTTAGTTTTATTCTAACTTGTTTCTGCCTTGATGCAGGAGCATCTTGGGTCCTTGGCAACCCTGCTCAACTGAAAAAATGTTTTCTTTTGTTCTTTAGCTCATTTGGAAGCTCGGGGAAGTACTTTGTTTCTCGGGTTTTGTCACTTGGTTATGCTTGTTCCGAGTTGGTCTTTGTTGCTCGGGATTTTTTTCGCTCCGGCATGCTTGTTTCCGAGTTCATTTTCTATCACTTGGTTTTGTCTTCTGTTGCTCAGGTATGCTTGGCCCGAGTCACTCTATTGCTCGTTCATCCTTTGCCCGAGTTGTTTATTTTGGAGTTGGATCTGGTGGCCAACTTCTGCATTTAATTTCCATGGCTTAATTAATATGGGGTCTCTCTTTGGGATATGTGTGGACCTAAATATTGGGAAATAAATTTCCTAAACTCTTCATGGTATGCGAACCTTTGGAATAATATGAACAAAATTAAATTCTCTTTTAATGGAATTTGGTGGTGAATAAAGATTTATTTTATTTCCTTAAGTGGGAGTTAAATGAATTAACATGAACTATCCCCTTTTAAGTGCACATGAAAATTTATTGGAATTTATATTAAATATTTCCATCGCACAAAGCCAAAGGAGGAAAGAAAAATCAAACCTAAGGAAGGAAATTCATTTTGAAACTCAATGGAATTACTTGCAATATAATGTGAATGCTTTTAGGTTAAAAACAAAAACATTTTATATTAATGAAAATGGGGCACATTAGAGAGAAAAACACAGATAAGGCAGATGACACATAAGAATAAGAAATTGAGGAAGATGGAAAAAAATGGCAGAGAAGGATTTTTACGACAGAAGAAGAGAAGAGGAGCTGGGTAGCTACCACAACTTTCGACACACTCTCAGAGGCATGATTGTCTTGTTTCACTTTTAATTTTCTCCTTATTTAGCATACCTCTATTGAAAATAAATTTCTAAGTACGAAAAGAGGAGAACTCATCTATAAATTCTTTTGTTTTCTCATATGCTAATACAACCTATTGTTGTTATTGTTATATGAGCTACATATATATAATTTATTTCACAATTTAGTGAAAAGTTTTATGATATGGAAGGGAACATTTCTTCTAGTTTTCAGTCCTTAATATTTGTTGTTGAATATTGTATCCATAGTTGTACAATTACAAGGAAATTATATTAAATTTAAGCTGAAGAACTTTAACTAAAACTACAAAAAAATCTAAACAAATAAATAAGAGTTTTGTAGTGGAACTAAGAAAATCGTTTTTAGAATTTTTTTTTGGAAATTCAGTACAAAGTTGTAAAACTCAGAATACAACATAAAGTGGTACTATTTAGATGTTTCTAATGGTACTATTCCTGTTGGTTCGGGTCTTGCTGGATCCACTGAACAGTCCGCTGCAGCTTTCGCTGATACTAGTCCTGCTGGTCTCATTGCTCCCAGTGATTCCCCTGTTGCTGATGTTCCTCCTGTTGGTTCTGGTATTGTTGGGTCTTTTGTCATTTCCACTGGTAGCTTTGGTGCTGGAAAGTCTGCAGGTAATTATGTTGGTTTCCTTCCAGTTAGTCCTGTTTCAATTGGTCTCTCTATTATTGCGGAGAAATCTGGATTTGGTGTTTCTCCCTTGCATCTAGAGGCAGGTCCCTTTGTTGGCTTTGTCCTGACTTCTTCTTCTTCTTCTTCTCTCTCGAGACCTTCCTATCAAGACTGCCAGGAGAAGGCTTCTTTGTTAGAGGAGGGGTGGACCCCAGTTATTGGTAAACATCATAAAAATTCCTCTCTACAATTTGACATGACTCTCCGTTCCCAGAAGAAGGGAGGTAAGGGTAAATATTAGATCTTGTTTGGGCTTTTAAAATAAAATAAAAAATCTTTAGAAGGGTGCTAAATGAAAATCCTAGTTTTGGATCTTTCTTTAGCTTGGGTTTGTATGAAGGTTGATTCATGCATTGCTTCATCCAGGTTGTGGGTGCCTGTTGTAAAACCCTCACCTAGGTCTTGGTCCATTCTATTTTTTAGGGCGACTTTGAATATCTTTTGTGACCACTTTGTTTAGGGTTTTGGGGCCCCTTCAAAACCTGTATTTACCTCAATCAAAAACATAAAGTGGTACTATAAACCAGTAACCAATAAAGAAAACCTATAGATAATTTATAGGGTTGTTCTAATTTTTCTTGCAAATAGAAAATTAACTTCTGTGTAAATAAAATTCCACTTTTAAGGGTTTCTAAACTAGTTAATCAGTTGACTATTATGAGAATATTTTCTCTAATAGTCAATTTATAGACTCATTAAATTATATAATCGTCTGGTTCTGTAACATTTCTGGCTTAATGACAAAGAAGCTGAAAACTCATTATAAAAAGAAGCTATTTATATTACGTCTCTTTTTTATTGTTAATAACTTCCTCTAACTCAAGTCGGGCAGGTAGTGAGTTATGGGATAAGGTTAAAATGAACATATTGCATAGTTCATGTCGTATATGTGCGTATGCATGAAGGGGTGCAGATATAGCACAATTATGAATGTATAAGTGAAGAAAAGAATCCACATATAACCCCTTACTCACCAATGTTGACCAGAAAAGAAAATATTTTATGACCATTGAACCTAATCTCTGAGCTATTATTTATATAACCATTGTAACAACAAGTTGATCTATTAAAGAATCATGAATATTGGTTAAATTATTAATTATTAATTACGTACTTGGAAAATGTAATAATAAAAATGTTAAATGAACTTTAATGTTGTTATGTACCCCAGATATGAAGTTTAGGACTAGTTAACTCTTAAATCATAAGTGAACATGAACTAATCCTCGATGAGGTATATTAGATGTATAACCTAAGTCGGAAAGGGTGATGAACTTGATTGCATGGTTAATCGTTCTTGCAACTAGAAACCTTGGCCAAGGTACACTTAGTTAAGTTAGTGATAGCCAATTCAATTTCTCCATATACATAGCCTAATTAGAGGTCATACTAGTTAGGAGAATCTATAATTTATGACTAACTAGTTGTGTAGGAACATACACCAAATTTGGACAGCTTATCTCATCACCATAATTACACCCCCACATAGGGTTAGGACACTTCAAGTATGAAGAGTGCAAGGGGGATCCGTAGATCCATAGTTGGGTGGAAAAAATGGCCTGGTGATACTTTCCCTCCAATGTTGCATTTGATCACAAGGAAACTTAGAAGGAGAAATTTCAAGTGCATAACACACAATAATTCCTAACCCTATTTCGTACTTCTTTTGAGAATCATTTAATTTAATGTATGATAGCTTCTTATTTTCATAGCAACATTTCATTTCATTCAAAGATGAAATTCTTATTTTTATTTGTATTTCTTTTTATTATTTAAAAAAATTGTATTATTATGATTGCTAGAATATAAATGTTAGACTGTATCTTAGATTTTTTAGCTCTTGTAATTTCTTTTGGCTCTTATTTCATATTATCAGTTCAAAATTTAATTACATTTTGCATATGGTATTAGAACACTAGGTTGTGCACTAAACCTAGAGTTCACCACAAACAAAACCTAGCGAGAAAACTAAAATGAAGAATTTTGGTTTTTGCTAGGATGCAAATTTATACCCCTAAACAAAAGAGAGCTTGAGACCCAGCTTAGGTCAAATTGGGAAGGGTAATGAACCGGAGTATGATTACTCTCAATGTTGGTCAAGAATGTAAATACGATAAAATTTTTGATTGTGAATATAAATATATCAAGTTTTTTTGTATGCATATTAAGACTCAAATTCTATTGCAATGATTTAGTTATTATTTAACTTGACATTTAATACTTGATTTAGTTAAAGAAAATGAAATCTTTTATTACAAGTAAATTGAAAACAAAACCTTAACATGTAAAACACAAGGGACTTTAATATTAGGTCTAAAACCCAAGACACATCAACTAAGAAATTTAATAAACTTTTACAAATGATGTTGGACACCCAAACTAAGCTTTGGGTATTAAAAGCACCATATAGGTAACCTGGATGAAAGAAGGGTTGGTAGAACCGAGTCTTAGACCAGGGGTAGAGACTATAGGCAAGAGCATACCAGTGAGTATAGGGGGGAACAATCTCAGTCCCAAACCCAAGTTAGCAAATAGAGCCTTGGGGTCAAAATTATATCAAAAGATATGAAGATAGTTAGACGACCCTAGTATGATGGGACAGTCCTAGGGGATGTTGCAGAAGTATGGTTGACTGGAATGAAAAAGTACTTTGATATTCATGACTACATTGAGATCCAAAAAATAGTTTGTGGAACCTCTCAACTGGTAGGAGAAGTTTTTGGTTGGTGGGAAAATAAGAGGGATGAGTTAAATCTTAAGTTTGTAGAAATAACTTGGGATAAGTTTGTGGAATTTTTTAGGGAGAGATGGTTTCCTCATCTCTTCTATGAGCACAAATTATCAAAATTTCAAGACCTTAGGAAAGAAATCTTAGTTGATCAGTACTCTGAGAAATTTAAATGACTACTTAAGTATGTACCTAAGATCGAAGAAGATGGGAATTTTTGTATGGGGAAATACATCATGGGTCTTAATAACCAGATGAGTGGCCTTATGGACATTCTTTCTCCAGCCACCACAACTGAAGTCTATATGAGAAAGTTGTTCGGTGGGAGTTAAAACTCAAAAAGGATGATGCCATCAGAGGAAGAAGCCGAAAGAAGGTTAAATGGTCACAAACCTCCCAACCCTTTAAGAATAAAGGGGATAGATATGATTCTAGCAGTAGAACTAGAAAAGGATTTAAATGGAATTGACAAGATTCCAGAGGGGACAGGAAATGGTTCTCTAAAGCTAGGAAGGATAATGACGCATCAAACAAGGTATCTGAGAAGAAGCATCCTCTAGGCACGCGTTACACCTTTGGAGGTGAGCACTATGACAATCAGTGCCTGACAAGGACTCAAGGTGGAAAAACTCAAAGGAATCTACTACCAAATAAGAAAACAACATTTCAATAAAGAATCCACACAATAGTGGATAATAGGCAAGCAGAGTACTGAATCACTCCAATCGAGACTATATGTATGCTTTATGGAAATCACATAGTAGTACTAATAGATACATGAGCAACAAAAAGCTTTATTTCACCTAGAATGTTAAATTAATTTCTTAAAAGAGTTATTTTTATGGCTAACTCAGGGTCACTAGAATATGTGAACTAGTCAAGAGCTCTAGTAGAGCATTGTTTTTTTGAAGCCAAGGTTGAATTGCAAGGCTTCTCGATGTAGGTAAACCTTTATGTGGCATCCTTAGGCTTGTATGATATTATTCTAGGTATGAACTGGCCGTGGAGACACAGAGCTAGGGTTGATTGCTTTTCTAAGAGACTAGAGTGTTTGGATGACCTAGAGAATAAAGTATGGTTACAAGGCATTCAACATGAGGTCAAGGTGAGACAACTTTCTGCTAGTCAACTAAGATGATGTGAGAAGAAAGGGTGTAAAATGTTTGTTGTTAGAATGGAGGAGTTGAACGATTCTAAATAAATCAACTACCATGATGGCATGTTTCCATACGATGCAAGATACAAAGGTGAAATGGAAACAACAAGGGGAATGAATCAAGAGGAATCCTTTGAGGATAAATATCTATCTTTGAGATTATCAAGATGTGTTTCCTGAGGAACTACCCGAGCTACCACACAAAATTATTTTTGACTTCTCCATAGAACTAGTACCAGGAGTTGAGCCTATATCAGAATCCCCTTATAGGGTAACAACTGTGGAAATCATGAAATTGAAGACACAATTGCAAGTGTTTATGGAATAAGGAGTGATACGACCTAGTGTGTCACCATGGGGAGCACCTATCATTTTTTTCAAGAAGAAGGATGGTACCCTTCACTTGTGTATTGGATAAATAATGTTGAACAAAGTAATGGTAATAAATAAGTATCACTTTCCTCACATTGGTGATCAGTTTGATTAAATGCAAGAGGCTACAATATTTTCAAAAATAGATATGAGATTAGGATACCATCAATTGAGACTTAAAGATGGGGATATTCATAAGATAACATTCAGAACTTGTAATGGGTATTATGAGTTCACTATACTACCTTTTGGGCTTACCAATTCCCTAGCTACATTTATGGATTTAATCAACATTATATTTCATGATTGTCTCAACAAATTTGTTCTCGTATTCTTGATGATATTTTAATATATTCTAAGAATGAACAAGAATACATGCAATATTTGTAAAGTCTTACAATGACTTTGGGAACATAATTTATATGGGAAGTTGTCTAAATGAATGTTCTTCCAAAAAGAAGGACTGGGGCACATTATATCTGCAAAGGGAATAACTGTGGATCCAACCAAAATAAAAGCTAATTCAAAATGCCAATCCATAGAAATGTGTAGGAATTAAGAAGCTTTATGGACCTGATCGGATGTTACAGGAACTTCGTGATGATTTTTTTCTTGAATAATATATCCCATTGCTTCTCTTCAATGAAAAGGGAAGTGATTCAAATGGACCAAAAAGTGTTAGAAAGCCTTTGAAATTCTTAAAGAGAAGTTAAGTTTGGCATTGATACTAAAGGTACAAGATCCAGAAGGAAAGTTTATAGGAGTAACTGATGCATCAAGAGAATGCTTAGGTGTGTTGCTAATGCAATATTGTCGAGTAATTTCCTATGAATCATGAAAGATTAAGAACTATGAATTAAATTATGCACCCCACGACTTAGAACTAGCTGCAATTGTTCATGGCTTGCAAAAGTGGCATCATTATTTGATGAGAAAACCCTTCAAGCTCTGCTTTGACCATCAAGGGATGAAATACATATTCACCCAACCTAATCTTAATGCATGTCAAAGAAGATGGTTGAATTTTATTTCTTACTATAAATTTGAAATTAGCTATATCAAGGGGAAAGAAAATCACGTGGCAGATGCTTTGAGTCATATACGTCACATATCTGCTATGACATTAGTCTACACAAATTTTAGGCAATAGATTCTTCAATAGTTAGAAGGTAATAAATATTACCAGTAGGTTAAAGAAGCCATTTGGATCAATCCACAAGACCATAGATATGATGGGTAAAAGTTAGAACCAGATGGGTTGTTAAGATATGAAGGCAAAATGTATGTGCCAGAGTCTCTTGAATTAAGAAACCTTGTTTGGAAAGAAGTGTATTTCACATCACATTCTAGGCATCTAGAAGTTACTAAATCCCTGGCTGATGTTAAACCCCTATATTTATGGAAGGGCATGAAGAAAGATGCCACAATATTTGAAGCGAGCTATTTAGAATGCCAAAGGGTAAAAGAAGAACACCAACATCCAATAAGATTTCTACAACCTCATGTCAGGCCAGGATGGAAATGACAGATAATCATTATGGACTTTGTCCAAGGATTACCCATGTCTCAGAATAATCATAATGTCATTTTGGTATAGTAGTCAACAAACTTACTAAGGTTGCCCAATTCATTCCTGTAAACTTGACTGATGAAGCATTTATCCTAGCTTGCAAATTTATCCAAGAAATATTTAGACTACACGAGATACATAAAAAGATAATTTTAGATAGGGATGCTAGGATGACATCCAAATTTTGGAAAAAATTATTTGCAACCCTAGGTACACAATTGAACATTAGCTCAGCCTCCCATCCAATAAAAGATATCCAGATAGAACAGGGCAAATCAAATTTTGGAAGATCTTTTAAGAATGTATTGCATGGATCAATAATATAAGTGGGAAGATTATTTGTCTCTAGTTGAGTTTGCTTATAAAAAACATACCAATCATCCATAAAGATGACACCGTTTGAAGCATTGTATAGAAGGAGGTGCATAACTCCTATAAGCTGAGATAAGCTAGAATATAAGATAATCCTCTCTCCAGAAATGCTTTAAAAAATGGAAGGCTAGGTTAAAATAATCTGACAAAGGTTAGCAGAGGCCGACAATCGACATAAAAGATATGCAGATGCAAAGCAAATGCATAGACATTTTGAGGTGGGAGAGAAAGTACTCCTATGAGTTAAACCTTAAAAAAGTGCCATCAAGTTTAGGAGGTTCTCCAAACTAGCACCCATATATGTATGACCATTTGAAGTTCATCAATCCAAGTGCCTACAATATTTAAATACCTCTAACTCTTACCCAGTTGCATGATGTGTTTCATGTTTCCTACCTTAAGAAGTATGTATCAAATTTTGCACATATGATAGTTTGGAATTATTTGCAGGTTCAAGACCCAAGGGTGGTCATGATTGAGCCCATCAAGGTGCTCAAGGCATGTAAGCTTCGCTTACAAAATAAATAAGTCAAACAATGTAAGGTCTAGTGGGACCAATATACTGATGATGCTGCAACATGGGAAGATTATGATGAAATCCACCAACAGTTCCTAATTTTTTAAATATTTTTAATAGTTGGATAGTTTCTTATGTTTAAATGAACATTGTTTATTAATGTAAATAGTATTATAAAATAGGAAAAAAGAAGCAATACAAAAGGATAGATTACTTCACCCTTTCAAATTGCACACTCGGAAGGAAGATGTCCCAATAGACTCAAATGAAGATTTTAATCACTGAATGAGACACTGACCCTTCTATAATGTGAGTAAAGAGTGATGAAAATATAGATTTAGGGATGATGTTATTGTTGGCAAGTAATCAATTTTGTGTAAATGTGACTAACTTTTTGGTTGTCATTTATGGAAACACATCATGGTTTCAGGTCGATTCCAGTAAAGATAAGTTCTGATGATTCAGAAATCGACTAAGTATAGAAGCAGAGATACAAAAGAGTTTGGATGTCAAAGATCAAGATTGATGATTTAGGGAAAGCAAGATTAGAGGAAGACATTATCAGGTATGTATGACCTCCACCTAAGATCGATTTGGTTCTAGTTAAGTCTACGGTGAGTTAGAAAGAATTGAAGACAGACAAACTACAGTAGAACAGCGAAACAAAGTAGTTGGACAATAGCGAAGATTGAGGGAGCATGACTTGGACTCCAGACAATTGAAGTTGTATTTTGGTTGTTGATAACCTCCACATTGACTATGCAAGAGTGTCAACTATGCATTTGATATTTACTATATTAAATGTATTATGTATTGAAGGCCGACTTTGTAATATTTGTAATATTCATATTGAGATCCGACTTTGTAAAGTTGTGAGATATATATGTAAGATCTTTTTGATAAAGATAGATGTTGTTTTTAGAGGGTTAGTTGGACAGTTGGATGAGTTGTTAAGCGAATAGCAGAGCAGAGAATGACATATATCATTGAAGAACTATAAAGGAACTATCTAAGCACTAGTATTGCTTGTTTTTGTTCATGACTGAGAACACTTTGTAACCTGAATTATCTTGTAAGAGCAATAAGCTCAATTGGCCCCTAACATGGTGTTGTGAACCTTTAATAGGGTTGTAATTCCTCTAACAAGGAAATGTGCTATGTAATATTTAGCTCCTAACAGGGCTAGGTCTCCTAACAAGGACATTATACTTTAGTACATGCTTATGGGTACCATCCCCACTGGGGTTTTCCCTTGGCCAGGGTTTCCTTGAAAACAAAATATGGTGTTATGAGTACTGTGTCATTTGATTATGTTCTTTTCTTTACTGCAAGTTTATGGTTAATATTTAAATGGTTGAAGAATTTAATTAAGTGCTATAATACTGATTCAGCCCCCCTCTTAGTATTATCCAATCCTAACAGTTATGTGTACCTAAAAACAAGAAGAAAAAATTGTTCTTTTACTGTTGTGTTTTCAACTGTTGGTGTCCCGAAACCACCTGTAACTGTAGATTTTACCTATGAAACTCGTAACCTTCCTTTGGGATAAATTTGAGTCAGTTTTGGAGGGTACATAATAGATAAGATGTTATTTACCTAGGTACATAGTGGTTGAGTTTCTATCTACCTTAGGTTTTGAGCTTAAATTTCACCGGTATCTCTATTGGGGCATGTACTTTCTAGATCTGCAATCATGGGGTTCTAGTCGATTCCTGCATATAAAAAAATAGGGAAGAAGGTTGGCTAAAGAATTTTTCCTCATTTAGACCCCTATTTAGGAATCAATCTTGAAAATGAAAAGAAACTCCATAAGGAAAGATGAAATAGAAGCTAGATATGAATCGTGAATTACCTCACGACTTGATGACACAATACTCCTTTAGATGTGATCACAAATGTTAATGAAATAGATTGAATTCAAAAAAAACTCAAAATAAAATCATGAAGCATAATCCTTGAATGATGGTTGTGTAGTTTTCCATAATGCTTGATGAAGAAGGAGAATAATTCTTTAAAGGATTGAAGACTTGGATGCTTGAAGACATTGATAACACCCTTGAAATATGATTGCTTGATTGATTCTTGATCATAAATTCTTTCAAATATTAATGGATACCAAAATGAGGAGAGATAGAGTGTTTATATACCTCTCACAATATTTTAGGGTTTAAAACTCAGGCAGGCTGACTATAAATCAAAATCCTCTACTTAAACACCAAGACATAGACCCAATTCAAATTTGAGCGCAATCTTCGGGGTATAAGGCATCTCAAACACCCTATAACTAGATAGAGGGTGTGTGAAATTTCCTATACCCACCAATTGGAGCCCAAATCGGGGCCAAGGATCCTAGGAAATTAGTGGATCCATGATTTTGAGGCACAACTAGTTTCGAGGCTAGGAGAGAACAAAAAAACCACAAATAGTGATATAGGGCCTAGGTGGTGAAATGAATTATTTGATTGGAGGAAAAATAGAGGATAGCACTTAGAAATAAGGGCTTACCTCATGTTTTAAAGAAATTAAATAAAAAAATAACTTATAAGGTTAATTTAAAGTTCCAATGAGCGTTAGGACAACATGAAATCAATGTGGGAACCCATAAACACTAAACTGGGGCTAAAATGAGAACCTAATTAAAGGTGATTACTTTTTAGGATGGTACAAGTATGAACTTCAATCAATCAAGATGATGATTCACAAGGGGAAGGATATGTCACATCCCTCCTGTCTACTGAAACAACTACTATGTTTCATTTGATGCCCTAGATTTTATATTTCCTATTTTCATGAAACAATGGCTATGTTTGATTTGATTCCCTAGATGTTATATATCCTATTTTCATGAAATAATGGTTATGTTTGATTTGATGCCCTAGAGGTTATATTTATTTTTTTCACAAAATAGTCATTATGTTTGATTTGATGCCCTAGAGGTTATATTTTCTATTTTCATGAAATAGTGGTTATGTTTTCTATTTGATGTCCTAGATGTTATATTTCTTTCTTTTCATGGAACAATGATTTAGATTTTATAAGAGAAATGATACAATGTTATGTTCATAATCTAGAGTTGGAATTTGACTTATTTCACATGTATTATGATCGATATGATGATTTCAGACTAACTATAGTTATTGATTGAGTGGTTGTAGGAGAGGATCATCATTTGAGTAGGTAGGGAAAGTATCACCACATATGGGATGAAAACATGGTCATGAGCCTTGAGCTAACTGAATCTCTAAACTGGTAAGTTTTGACTAAGTTGAGGTCGATACTAAGCCTAGTTAGTGGAGTTGACTAGAACCTTTGTTAGTTTACTTCGTTAGTAGTTGAGTTGACAATATCCTTGTCATTAGGACCTTATGTCTTGGTTTAGACCTTTTGCTAACCTTTTTCCTTATTAATATGTAAGGTTATAATAATTCTTGCATTATGGTTATAATGTACTTAATGAATAAATTACTTGTTTTATACACACACACACACACACACACACACACACACTTAGTATGTATATAAATGTTTTCATATACATATGTGTATGGGTGTGGACCATAGTAGGATGGCACCAAAATCTCTCTCGCTCTACACACACACACACATAATGTGTGTGTATTAATTCCACTTGAGATTCAATCTAAGAAGAGCTGAGGGATTCATTAAGAAATTGAAGGATCAGCTTGAACTTTCCAGAAATCAGAGACATGATCTTATGGTTCAGATAAAAGAAGATTTTGACAATGATAATTCAAATCAGATAAAGCAACTTGAACAAGAGAATGATACTCTAAACCTTAATAATGAAGCAATGGCTAAAGAGATTCAACAAGAAAAGGATGCTAAGAACAAGACTGAAGAAGCTTTGAAGAATGCTAATATTTTGATGGGACAAATGAAGATTGACCTTGATCATTAGAAGAACAAGTATCTAGAATTGGAGAAATATAATTAGATCATAAAAGGTGAACTTGTTGAGACAAAGAAACGCATCGAGAAACTTCACATGAGAAGTGACTTGATCGGTGAACAAAGAGACAGAAAAAAACCTAAGGGAGATATGACTGGTATTGGCTTCAATGAAGCTGAATGTTCTAAGATTAAAGAAGAGAAACCTGATGCGAAGACTGATGGAGAAAAACCTATTCTTGAAGAACCTAGAGAATAGATCCGACCTTTCACAGGTAGATGTTTTGGATGTAACAATTTTGGACACATGAAGATACATTGTAGAGGTAATAATCCTTTCAAATATTTTTCTGGTTATTGTTTAAATGCAATATATATGGGCACAGGAAAGCAGAATGCAGGAAACTTGATCAATCTAGATACAAACAAGATTTCACTAGAGAAGAATCAGCAGCTAAGATCACATGTTACAAATGTAATAACCTTGGACACATTGCAAGGAATTGTAAGTTGAAAGTTAATCAGAACAGAAGACCTATATGCTAAAAATGTAACAATACAGGTCATATAGCGAAGTTTTGTAGGTATAATGGAGTAAATAATAGAAGAGTACCACCTCCTATGGATACAAAGAAAAATGACAGTGATACTAGTAAGAGTCTTGCAGAATACAAGAGTGATTTTGAAAATTGATTCAAGAAAGCAGAAGATAACAACAATGGTAAGATATGGAAAATTAAAGAGTCGAGTGAGATATTGGTTTAGGGAGAGACAATAGATTCTACTGGATCTTTGCCTAATGTGAACACATCTACCCAAATGGTCAATCATGGCCTCAGGGGGAGCATTGGATGAAGATATCAGAATATATCCAACCCCTGATTTTGAGGAGTAAGCTCTAGCGAGCTTAGTTATGATATGTGTAGACATCATAGAACTTATATCTGAGAGCGCAACATCGAATGATGCATATTCTGTGATAGCGGGATTTATGATTGACTACATAGTATACGAAGTTGTATATTGGGTAATGTGCATTTTAAACTTAACGATGAATAAAGGACATTTGAGATACCTATTTCTTTACTATTTGAAGAGCAGCCTAAGACAAGCAGAGATCAGAGAGTATCAGACTATCTAACAGCTATATTGCGTGATCGATCGAAGTGAGAATTTGGAATTCAATGCGATTAAGGTATTTACATTATCTACTCATACAGAAGCTATGGATGCACCTTTGATTTATGATGTTGTAGATCGACCTAGATAAAAATTAAAGAAACATCCATTTAAGTCTTGTGAAGATGACCCTGAAGGAGCATTTTCCCAGACACCACATGATGTTTTGCATGTAGAGGATATTAGGGCTTACATTTATTACAAGTATGATATATTGGGTGTTGATGAGATTTCTACTGAAATGGAATAGATGACTGATAATGGTAAAATGAAGGATGAATTCAAACACATAGATGACCTAAGCATTATGAAAATATTAGATCTATATGAGTTCTGTGAAGATGAATGGTTCAAAATCTTACTTAGCAGAGTTCATGATCAATTCATCCGGATAGGAGAACAACATGTAAAGATCTGTAGTTAGTTGATTCATGATATAACTGGGTTAGACAACACTAGAGTTATCCATGTGGCTGAGAAGAACATAAAGAAACAAGTTGAAACCCTAACACATTCTAAATGGGACATACGAGCTATGACAGTGAATGATATTTTCCTACAGGATGTCAGAATGATTGCGATGATACTTGGATACAAATTATACTATAGGAGTAGACCTAATTCAGTTTCTGCAGGAGTCATTATGATGGCTTACAGGATGGTAAAGGAAAACACTAAATATAACCTATGCAAATTTCTGGCACAACAATTCTTGGAGAAAGTAAAGGTAATTAAGAAGGATAAATCTAAGACTTTTAGATTTGGCTCACTCTTAGTTCATATGTATATCCACATTGAGCATAAGTTTCCAGACATGCACCCTAGATCATGGAGAGAAGGGATACCCACTGGTATTCAAACAACACAGAGCTACCGAAGGAAAAACAACACATGGGTTGATGGTGAACTGTTTGGCATGATCAAGATTCTTCAGAGGCAAATGAAAGAAAGATTCAGAATTTTTGAAGAGTTAGTTGAGAAATACAAGGATACAATTTGTTTCATGGTTAAAACTGATTGTGTATGTTTTGAGGAAGGCATACCTAGGAAGAAATGGTGTTACCCTATGGGTTATGAAGTTAGTTCAGAAGTTCTAACTATGCAGATTGAACATGTTATTACATCTAAGGAGAGATGGGGCACATATGAAGAAAAATCAGATAAAGTCAGAGAAGAGCAGACTAGATGTATGAGGAAAATAAAAGTAGAAAACATTATTGATGACTATGGAGCTAAGGCATGTTTAACCAAAGAAGAGATGAGAGAAGCAAGGAAGAAGATATCGGAGAGATCTTCTGGGTTGGTAAGCACTACTAATGCAACCCTTCCACCTCTAGAAGTTGTGCAGGTAGCTAGTCCACCTTCTACAGTAATTGATATAACCACCCCTGCACCACCATAGAAGACATCACAGGAAGAGACAGTAAAGCTTGTACCTCAGAGAGACACAAGATCTACTAAACCAGATTCACCTCCTAAGGAATAGAGGACTGAAGGAGAAGAGAAGAAAGCTGAAAAAGAGACCACAAGTGGTAGACATGTATGGAAGCCTGATTTGAAGATGTTGGAGAAGAGAGCTATTGAGCTAGGAAAGCTTGTTTCAGTGAACAAATACTATGACAGGTATGAGGAATCTGATAAACTAAAGATTGAAGACATAGTGGTAAATCATTTACTTGTTTTCAAGAAGAATCTACTAGAGATAGAGGGAAGTATACCTAAAAAACTATATGGTAAATTGGAGATAAGAAAACACCTAGCACTTATTGAAGATGAGGCTATAAGAAATCAATCTATTGATGGTATGTTTCTAGTAGTTTCAGTACATGAGAGAGAAAGAATATTGAGAGCACTCAAATCCTTGTTGAGAACCAAAGCAAGATTAGTTAAAATTATGGGCAGGAAATATGAAGAAGTTTTAGAGGAGACTCAGAAGGAATTAGATCAGATACTTATGAGTGATATTCCTGAAGATAATCCACCTCCTAAACCTACTATGCCTACACCTATAGGAATTGGAGAATGCTCTAAGGAAGCTGAGGTAAGTGTTGAGAAGAGTGAAGATATCATGCAACTAGATTTCTATGTTTCTGGTGTGCCTGTGACCCTTGACACTTCACTTAATGAGAAGGACCCATTTGCAGGAAATATTGACAACACAGTGGTAGATGAAGAGGAAGAATAGAAAGAGGAAGAGCATAAATTTGAATCTGAAAAGAGAAATGAGACAGATGTAGCAAAAGATGAAAAGGCAAGAGTTGAGGTAAAACATGAACCTGACACATCCACTACTCTATTGTTGGAAAGTAAGGATAAAAATTTAAGTATTGATGTTGACAGTATGGATGAGGATGAATTGATGAGACTATCTTTCATCACATTCACAAAATAAAAAGAGAGATCTGCGTAGAAAGGAGATAAGAAGACTAAGGTAATTATTAGAGCAATTAATACTGTGAACAAACTACTCCCAGTACCTATCATTTTTCAAGGAAAGGATGAAGCAGAGAATATGAGTTTGGCACTAGATGATTATGATAGTCACTATGAGTCTTTAGTGAAGATTGTTGGAGAGAAGGCAAAGAAGAGTTATCAAGAGAAGAAGTTGAAGGAAGTTTGCCTGTCTATTTCATGGGACTTGGGCATTCTGAGATCAACTACATCAAAGGCCAGAAGTTGTGTTACACATGGAAGGATGTTATTCAGCTACTACATGAACCCTATCAGACACATTCAGAATATTGAAGATATTATTGCAAAGGATAGGGCAACTCTGAACAACATGATTGATAGTTGTGAGACCTCCTTACAATCTGTAATAGAGATGGATAGAGAGGTTACAAGGATTCTTGACAAGTTTAATGTATTGGATATAGAGAAAGGGAGAGTGATGACAAGATTTGGTTTGCTGAAGAGCCTAATCACTCCTAAGCTACCAATTCTTGAAGCTCATCTATCTGAAATGGAGAAGACTACAAAATCATT
Source organism: Thuja plicata (assembly GCA_018584345.1). NCBI lineage: Eukaryota > Viridiplantae > Streptophyta > Pinopsida > Cupressales > Cupressaceae > Thuja > Thuja plicata. The sequence goes on along the minus strand of MU216785.1, from coordinate 3,463 downwards.
GACTAATTCTATGCAAACAAAGTTAAAGGTAGTAGAGACATCATCTTATGCACTAAATGGACTAGTTCATGTTAGTCAGTTATTGGTAGAATCATGGAGTGCAGAAGTGAAGATCTTGGAAGATTCCTTTCAAGATATTTTGAAACTAGCAAGCAATCACTAATTCTACATTTTTGTAAATTTTGGATACACCTTTTTCATTGTTGTCAAAGGGGGAGATGAGAGAAGAAAAATGAATTAAGGAGAAAAGAAAAAAAATAAAAGTAAAATAAAAAATTATATATATATATATATATATATATATATATATAAAGAGAAAGAGAAGAAATAGTGAGTTGGGACACTTAGTCATTTTTTGCTAAGTGTTGCCATCAATGCCAAATGGAGAGATTGTTGGCAAGTGATGTTTTTGGTATGGTATGAGACACTTATGGGTTCTCATTTATGGAAACACATCTGATTTATTGATCGATTGGAATAAAGTTCAGTTTTGGAGATACAGTCTTAAAAATGACTAAGTACAAAAGTAGAAATACAGAGTATAACAATATTGTTTTGGATAACAAAGATTGAGTACGATGTTTTATGACTAGCAAGCTTAGAGGAAGATACTATGGAGTATGTATGACCTCCACCTAATATTGATTTGGTTTTGGTGATGATTACTGAGAGTTAGAGTGATTTGAAGACATGGGCAAACAACAGAACAACGTAATAGAGCAGTTGAACAAGTAGCGATGATTTAAGGAGTATTTCATGGACTCTTGGCAAGCTAAGTTGGGTTAAGATTTTGGATAACCTATATTTTGGTTATGTAAGAGTGCCGAATTTGTATTTGCTCTTTACATTATTAATTATGTTTTGTATTGAGAGTCGACTATGTGATAATAATTAAGAGAGCCGACTTGATGATGAAAAAGATATGATATGATGAAACGAAGGATATGTATGTTAGAAATAACTGAGAGGGGGGGGGTGAATCAGTGGCCTCAAAAATATTTTAATAAATCAACCCAAAAACTTAGTACCACAATATTAAGCCTCTAGTTATCTTAAGTACTACAAGATGTATGCCTTCAAATATACTTATCAAATAACTACTACTCGAAGTATTATGTTGAACCTTATTCTTAATGTTTACCGAATAACAATCTTTAATTTACCGAAAAACAGTAAATTGCTTAGTGTATACCGATCAATCCAGATTAGTTATGTGTAATGAAAAACACTAAAGTAATGACTCATAAACACATTAACACATGGATTTTTAACGTGGAAACCCTGTTAAGGGAAAAACAACTTGGGACCGGTAACCCAAAATTTTCACTCTTCTGAAGTGAGCTCGGTGAAGAGCCAACCTTGTTAAAGGTTACAAACACACTGTTAGGTGTGACCTTGTTAGAGGATTTGAAATATTAGTTTGTTACTTGATATTGGGCATCTCTATGCTACCTTCTATGACCAAACCCAATGTAGTTTGTCAAATGGTATCTAGCATCTCATGCTATCTTCATGATCAAACTTTTTGATACTCCTTGGGATGTATCTCAATATAGAAAGGATCTTTAAATCCTGCTCGATTTAGAGATTTTATGAATCAATGGTTAAACTGAAACAATAAATGATCTGTTCACATATACAACTTATACTTGTAGATTTTCAGATCTATTGTAATCTCATTAAACCATTCTAATCAATATATCTTTTCAATACCTTTGCTCCACTTCTTTCTGCTCGGTGATGTTGTGCTTTGTTGCTCGATGTCCACAAAAATGTTTAGCTCTTTTCTCAGCTTGATTGATGAGGACTGTATGAAGTTGTTCTTCATCAGTTTCTCTTCATTGTCCTCTTTTTCGTTCACTCCCCTTAATTCGTAATGAATTAAGTTGTCTCTTTATAGACATGATATCACCATTTCTTACTTATTAATTTTCTTGTTCGTGGCATGATCCACAATCTTAGCCAATCTTGATTTAAAGCATAACTCTTGTTTTATCTCGTAGAAGTCTTCTTGCCAACTGGATAAAACAAATTTAAATCTTTTACTTATCTCTGACTTTAACTTGTTGATTAAAACAATGTCAACAACCAATTAAGTCTATATTTTGCTCTGCCAGCTAGGTATTTTGTCATTTCTGAACTCCATTTAACTTTAGTGTTTTAACTCTTTGATAGCTTCAGTCAACACTTCAATTCTCCCTGAGCTTGTCTCTCCTTTGGTTAACACTATAATTCTGGCCGTCGGTAATGCTTGTGATTTTACTTGTCGGTTTCTTTGCTCAGGCATCACTGTGACTTTGTTTTCGGTTTTCTTTGTCCTTCGGTTTCCACTAGTCATTAGTGTTTGAAGTCACTTAGTGAATGTTGGTCTTTTATGCATTACTGAAAGCATAATATTTATGTATCTGATTCTTGGAAGTATTTGACACTTTGAATATAACTGATTAGATTATATCAAGTTGACATCAATGACAATACAATCCATTAACTGATTTAATGTCTTGCATTATCTTTCTGTATTTCGGTGATCAACTTAACATCTTCAAACATTCAATCAGTTACATGTCATCAATGTATATATGTGAATGGAAAATGCGAGAGAAGAGGTTGACAGAGATTATTGAAGAACTATGATGGGAATTGTCGAAGCATTGAAGATGCTTGTTTTGTTCATTACTGAGAACACTTTGTAACAAAATATTTTGTTGTAAGAGTTGTAAGCTCAGTTGGCCCCTAACAGGGTGTTGTATACCTTTAATAAGGTTTTTATTCCTTTAAAAAAGAAATGTACAATGTAATATTCAGCTCCTAATAGGGACATTATACTTTAGTGCATGCATGTGGGTACCATTCCCACTGGGGTTTTCCCTTGGCCAAGGTTTCCTCGACAAAAAATAATGGTGTTATGAGTTCTATGTTATTTGTTTATGTCCTTTTAATTTAAGTAAGTTTATGGTTTATTTGGAATTGGTTTATGTTTAATTTAAAGTTCTTTAATATTGACTCACCCCCCCCTTTCAGTATTACTCAATCCTAACACTTTGTACCCATCTTTATGGAGTAATTGAACATACCCCTATTGATGTCTCTACCTAGGGAGCCACTGATCTTAGCTTCATTGTATGCTAAAATATCTTCTAAGATCCAATCTCTGTTTGTCTTAAATAAATCAACCAAGAGGCAATATATGCCTAAAGACATATCATTTTTTAGGTTGTTAATGTTATTCTTAACCTCCAGAAGAGAGATTTCATTTTAAATAACCTCCTAGTCTCCTTTATCAATCTTATTGGTAATGACAGATTTGTAGAATCTCACAACTTCTTCACATTGACTATAATTGATGAAGGGTGCTCCCCTTAATACCACAAACACATAACAGAAACAGAGAAGCAACAACAATTTGCAAGAACAGAAAATGGACTTCTTATTATCTCCACAAATGCGGAATTACAAACTTTCA
>MU216784.1:4963-17945 GCA_018584345.1 Thuja plicata | reverse complement strand
CCCACTTTGTGCCAATTACATTTTTATCCTTTGGCCTAGGTACAAGTGTCCAAGTTTTTTTCTTCTCAATTTGTTCAATTTCCTCATTCATTTCTTGTATCCAATCTTCATTTTCTAAAGCATCTTTTACTATTTTGGGCTCAAATTCACATAAAAGACATGCGTCATTTTTCAACTTACTTCTTGTCATAATAGCAGAATCCTTTGACCCAATGATTTGATCAAAATTGTGATTTCTTCTCACATATGTTTCTAGGGTAGGATCAGTACTTGCTTCAGGTTCATCGTTTGTATTCATCTCTTGTTGATTCTTTGACTCGTCATCTCCATCAGATAGCTCGGCATTCACTTCCAATTGCTCAGCAACTCCACTCTATGACTCGGCAGGTGCGTGTTGTTGTTTAGTAGTAGTCTCAAGTAGTGAATTAGAGTCTTCCTCATCCACATATATGAATGATCTGTAGCTTTTAGGCTCTTGTGTACTTTTAGGCTCTTGTGTACTTTCAGCTTCATTTCTTTCTGCAAACTCATCAATTCTTACATTTGCACTTTCAACAATTTTGTTAGTATTAGAATTCAAACACTTGTATGCTTTGCTTTTCATTGAATAACCAAGGAATATGCCTTCTTCACCTTTAGCATATAGTTTTCCATTTCTGTTGTCCTTCAATATAAAATATTTGCTTCCAAATACTTTAAAATACTTTACACTAGGTGCATAACCATACCAAAGTTCATAAGGTATAGCATTTGTACCTTTCTTCACTTGAAATCTATTCAGTGTATAGACTGTAGTACTTACAACTTCTTTCCAATACTTCTGTGCAACATTTTTCTCCATCATTAGTGTTCTTGTAGAATCCATGATAGATCTGTTCCTTCGTTCAACAATACCATTTTGTGGAGGAGTCCTGGGTGCAGACATCTGTCTCTTTATGCCTCGGTCATTACAAAACCTGTTAAACTCATTAGAAATAAAATCTCCACCTCTGTCAGATCTTAAGCATTTCAAATATTTGCCTGTTTCCTTTTCAACTTTAGCTAAGTACCATTTAAATAACTAGAATACATCAGATTTTTCTTTGAGAAACATTATAGTAATCATCCTTGAATAATTATCAACAAATAGAAAAAAGTATCTAGCACCACAATAGCTTCTTTCTCCAATGGGACCACAGAGATCAGTATAGACCAATTCCAGAATTTCCTTTGATACATGTGTTTTACTCTTGAAACTAGACTTAGTAATCTTTCCTAGTTGACATCATTTACACATAGCATTCTCAGGTTTCTTTAACTTAGGTAGCCCTCTAACCTTTTTTATTTTACTTATGTTTACCAAGTTATCAAAGTTCACATTGTTAGGAATAAGGTGTCTCAACCTTGGATAATTCCTATTCTTATTATTTATTTTGTAAAATTTATTTCTTGCAAATAATGTAATTAAGTTTGAGTGTACATGTCTAGTTGGAATGTTGATGTCTCACTCCACTTGATGTGTCGGCATCTTGAATTGTGTGTAAGGAGATCATGGCTGAAACGATTATGATGGATTCCTATGACACATAAGATCTATTTATAGAAGATTCAATGATGGGTGAAGACATGCAATGACATGTGGCAACTGATAAAGTTGAGTACTATACACTCTTCCACAATTGTGTGGTTCCTATTTTCTCAGAGAATGGTAAAACCATAATACGACTATCATTGGAAGTTTCCCTAAAAAGGAAAGCACATGATATAAGCATTTTTTAGGGTTGCAGACAGATATAGAAAAGAGTGTATTGTTGGTATGATCTGGTGCTACTGGTTTTGTCTTTGTGTGTCGATTGTCTCCTGAAAGAACTTGCATTGCAAGTGTGTTGTAAACATTGTGTTAAAGATAATACATTGTGCAAGTTTTGGAGTGCTAGGGTTTTTTACCAAAAGGTTTTCCCCAGGGTAAATCATTGTGTCATTCTCTATTTTCTATATGCATGGTATATGGCTACAATATCATTATTAAAGTAGTTAACGAATCTAAAATTGTAAGGATTTAAAAGAATTTGCACAATACTTTCCTTTAGAGATTAGTGTAGGAAGCTATTTCCGCACCTGAGTTTCCTTACAAGTGGTATCAAAGCATGATCAACGTTTGATCCTAGTTGTTGGGTAGGGTTTTTTGAGCTAATCTCAATTTGAGTGGGAGTTTTTTGTGCAGAGAATTCTAAATCTTATTTGCAGATTGAGATGGTAGGTTCCTCATACAGTAGAATGGAGGTGGAGAAATTTAATGGCACTAATTTTGAGTTATGGAAACTCAAGATGGAAGACATGCTTGAAGATCGTGATCTATGAGAGGCTATTTCAGTTGATGTGAGACTTCCAGTGATATGTCAAGCGGATTGGGAGAACAAGGATCGGAAGGCTAAGGGTCTCATCAGACTCTGTCTAGCAGATGCCATTCTTCTGAATGTTCTTGATGAGACTACTGCAAATTCTTTGTAGAAATGGATTGGGTCTGTGTATCAGGCCAAATCTCTGGTGAATAAGTTGTTCCTGAGAAATAAGTTATATTCTTTAAGAATGGAGGAAGGTGGATTCGTAACTAATCATCTCAACGCATTCAATTTATTGATTGCACAGTTGGAATCATCCGGTGCCAAGATCGAGGCAGAGGATCGATGTATGACCCTTCTTTGTTCCTTGCTAGATTCATGGGACCATCTTGTGATGGCTCTCAGAAGTACTATAGCCACATTCCATATGGATGATGTGGTGTCTTTGCTGCTATATGAGGAGATGCGAAGAAAGACTTCAGATTTGTCTAAGGAAGCCCTTGCTGTTCGCGGGAGATCCAATGACAAAGGAAAGAAAAATGACAATAAGTCAAAGAAGGGAAGATCCAAATCCTGTGGGAGCTCTAAGACTCCTTGAAAGTCCAAGGTGAAATGTTGGAACTGTGATAAATCTAGGCACTTCTGGGGGGACTGCAAAGAACCGAAGAAGAAGAAGAAAGGCTCAGATTCAGCTTCTGAAAAATCTCAAGAAGATGGAGATGTTTTTATTGCAGCTTTGGCAGCCCATGCATCTGATGATGTGTGGTTGGTAAAATTAGGTGCTTCTTTTCACATGACCTCTCATCGAAACTGGTTCTCAAAATATGAAGATTTTGATGGTGGAAAGGTGTACTTGGGTGATGATTCTCACCTAAAGATAGTTGGATGCGGAAGGGTCACTATCAGATGTCCTGATGGACGAGTAAAGGGAATCAATAGAGTTATACACATTCTAGGTTTGGCATGAAACCTATTATTTGTAAGTATGTTGAATGATGTAGGTGTGCAAGTTGTCTTTTCAAAAGATGGATGCAAGATGCAAGATGATGAGAGGTTCTATGGTACTCGCTAAAGGTACTAGGAGAGGTACTGTCAGAAGTTTCTTCAGCAATATAACAAGATTTCTTACCTTTGTCTTTGTAGTCCTTATATTTCTTGAAGTCTCGATCATCCTTTCTGTCTTTGTATTCTTTGTATTTGTTGTCCCTTCTTTCATCTTTTTCATTTTTGTTAGGACATCTAGCAGCTATATGACCAACTTTGTTGCATGAAAAACAAATAATAGGAAGTTTACCTCTGTATTTTCCTTTTCCTCTGGAAAGCCTCTTTGCCATAAGTGATTCAAGTTCTTCAAGATCATCATCAGAAGTGTCACTATCACTGTCCACATGTTTCTTTCCTTTCTTAGATTTATTGAGAACCAGTTGTGATCTAAAAGTGGAATCAATCCCTTGTGGATTATAGTTATCATAATTTGACATTTCAAATGTAGTGAGTCTACCTATCAAATTTTCTAGATTCAGATTATTGTTAGGAGTACATCTCAATTCTTGAATTGAAAAAACTCTAATAGAATATACAGGAAGTAAAGTTCTTAGTACCTTGCTCATAATGGTGTTCTCATCAATTGTTCTATTATCCCCTCTAATGGTATTCAGAACTTCTTTTACCCTACCATAGTACTGAATGACATTTTCACCTTCTTGCATTTTCATCTCATCAAACTTACCTCTTAGACTTTCTGATTTAGCTCTCAACACATTTGTGTCTCCACCATAGACATTTGCAAGTTTTTTCCACATCTGCTTTGCATTTGTGCAGCTCTTTATATCATCAAACTCTGAATAGCTCAATGAGGAGGCGATCTCCAACATTGCTTGATTGTGCTCTTAGTTTTCTTTTAGTTGAGTAGTTGTGAGAGGAGTATCAAGTGGTACATAGGCATGTTCAATAAGTCACTTAGAATCATCTCCAATACCAGGAAAATACAGTTTCATCAAACTCTACCATGCAGGGAAGTTATCTTTGTTCAGCTTAGGAACCTCCTTCTTATACATCTTGATCTTTTCGCTCCAAGTACCTTCAAACTATTTTCAGGAGACCTTTTCTCTGACACCAATTGTTAGAATTAATTTAGAATAACTGAGAGGGGAGGGGTGAATTAGTTATACTTAGGGCTAGATGTAGAAAATAAAAACTTTCTATACTTCAGATCTACTCGGTAGCAGTAGCATTAATCAAGCAGTTTACTGTCAATTGAAATTAGCTTGTAGAAACATAACAGTAAAGTAAACCATAAGCATTCACACAAGTTGACACAAGTATTTAACATGGAAACCCAATATGGGAAAAACCACTAGTAACATGCTACCAAGTTTTCACTCTTCTGAAGTGATGCCCTGTGAGGAGCCAAACCTGTGAAAGGTTACAATAACACACTACTAGGTGTGACCTAGTTAAAGGATTTAATCACCCTGTCAGGAGTGGCCTTGTTAGAGAACTTAGAATATTCCAATCTGAATGTCACCTTGTTAGAGGATTTATACAAATGACTGTTAAGTCAACCTTGTTAAAGGGTTTAACTGATACAATGGTAAGAAAGTAATCAGCAGTTGTGATCTGGTACATACAACTTACTTTGCAATTCAGATCCAATTATAGCTCTAATGTTAACTTACTTGATAGCCTGCATTGTCATTTCAACCTTCTGATCTACTTGGAAATCTGTCAAGCAATCACACATGCAACCTTTTTGCCTCTACCTTTTGTCTTCTCTGCTAGATCATGACAAATAGTAAATCAACTATGCAAACCTTTTTGCATACACATCCATTCATTCGCACAGTGAATAACCCCTTGAGGTTATCATATACCTCTCTATCTAGGTCAGATAAATCTTTTGCTGGTTAAACAAGATCGTAGATCTTAGGTTAGGTCAGTTCCAACAGATCATCCCATCTTTGCATTACATTTACTTCTCCAAAGTAGTCTCTAATTAAATCTTGAAAACATGCATTAATTATGGTTGCCCATACCTTAAATGATGTGGATCAATCTTTAATTAACATTACATATCCCAATGAAATTAACTAAGTCAGCCAGAGATCTCAAATCTCATCAATAATCCAATTACTATTAGTCAGCAAACATCACTGTTTCCAGTCAGCAATTTCAATGGTGCTCGACATTAAGCAACTTTTTTCTCATCACAAGCAAATTTACTCGGCACATGCAACTTTTCTCATCATAATCAACTTTGCTCGACACAAGCCAAACTTGCTCGGCACAGAATAGCCCAAACAACTATCTTTGAAAGATTAACAACTAATTACTTTGCCAGAGTGCCAACTGATCAAATACCCTTTTAGTTGCCTTAACTAAACCATTCACTTGGTCTTCTTGTTAAATATTCTTCATCAACAATAGATATGGTACTCAAATAGATAACAATAGTCTCACCACTAAAGGTTTGACAACAATGAGAAAATAACAATTGCTTGCATTGTCACTTTCGAACACTAAGGTCGGAGGTTATGAGATCCTCAATCCCAAAAAAATAGCTAATGACCACAAAGTGTTTTTAAACTATAGAAAAATTCAGTCATCGTATACCATTCAGGCGTTGAGGATGATACGATCATCGATCCCCGAAAGGAGGATTGGGGATCATGCATCCCCAATGCCCTCAACTTGTAGATATAGATGATGTTCATTGGGGTGTTGATAATCCATGATCCCTGGTCCTCAAAAGGGGCATTGGGGGTCTTGTATCCTTGTAAACCTAATCTCTTTGGTCCTGGATTTTTTCATGGTCACCAATCAGTGTGTCAGGGTTCCATCATCTCCAATCCTCGAAAGGGGAATTGGGGACCTTGTATTTCTGAAACCCAATCATCATGGTTGGATGAAATATATCAGTGAAAGTGTGTGGTTTCATGGTGTTAGGGATCCTTTTATCCCCAAACCCTAAAACCCAAAGGGTTAGAAAGGGTACTTCTTTCTTGTTTTGTTTGAGGCATTATTTTTTCTTTCCTTAGTTTTAATTTTTGCTCTTAGTTTTTTCAGTTTTCTTAGTCTTATTTTTTTAGCTTCCCTTCTTATTTCTATAGTTTGATTTTAATTCTTCCTTTTAGAGCATAGTTAGTTAAATTTTAATAAAACATGCTAACATGATTTTATTTTGAGTGCAAATTTATTAGGAATGTTTGTAGTACTACCAATGAAGTATAAGTTTCTGGGCTACAATACTCTCTCAAAGTTGGGTGATCTTCATAGTGAGATAACAGATACAGACATAGGCCAAATGGACTTCAATGAGTTCATGAGAACAATCTCTAATCCAAATGGTAGAACCCTCAATGTTTCCTCTATGGTTTTGTCTGGTTTAGTACATGTTGTAGGTTGCCCTGTGGCAATCTAGTCACCTAATCTCATCATTACTATAGTGGAGTATTATAATCCAGTGGAAAGGAGAGTAAAGAATAACTAGGGAAATGTTGTGTTTGACATTAGATATTATATATTATAAAATAAGTATTCCACATATCACTAACCGATCAATACATAAATATATCCATCAAGAGGGTTGAAAGTTACTACCAAGATGAACCTAAAATTGAACACAAGGTCCATCAGAACTACTTTGAAATGCCCCGGAAGGAAGGGGAACTACACAAAATGAATTTCAACAAGGATTATTTGATGGAGGATATGAATAGTCATGTCACCCTCCTAAGAAGAGTTTTTGGGATTCCTCAATAAAAGAAACTAGTAATGTGGATGGTACTAAATATGAATATCATTAAGAAGAGGCATGGGAGAATAAATTGGGGGTCAAATCATAAGTGAAAAACTTTATAAGAAATTACAAAAGGTTTAAGAATGACACCAAATTATACATAGCATCCAGCTTTATTGTGCTTACTCGTAGCTCAAGGAGACTATTTGAGCTTGGTAAAGAGGGGATCTCTTCAAGATCCAAATGCATATGTTTATGTAGTGTACCCACAATTGGTCTAGAAAGAGAAGATGACAATTGGGACCTTAAAGTACAAGATTATTAATGATGCTTTTGTATTTTCCATCATCCTCTTGATTAAGGGATATTTTTCCAAATGGATATCAAAGGAGGTGAAATCACAAATTAAGAAAGTTAGAAGTTATTTCATTCAATTCCAAAGTTTAAAATACATCAAGTAATTGGTTACACCTTGCAGCCTAAGAAACTTCCTAGGTACCCCTCTAACAGATTGGTCCTGATGGAGCTTTGCAGACAAATATCATATGCTCACAAGATGATCATCAACAAGCATAAGCCATGTTTTTAGTTCCCTATTGGGATTAGAGCCCATTTAGTCCAAAGTATTAAAGAGGAAAAGTCAGTGTGTCTAGAATGGTATGAGTGCCCCTTGGATGAAATGTCATTAGTTTGAGGGAAATTTGATCTATTTTGCACTTTCAGTATTGTGATGGGTGTTCATTTTAAACAAGAGACCCATATTGAAGACCGCTAGGATAATTGTGTTGATGACTATTCCATCTACAATTGAGACAATTTTAGGATGATCCTAGATTTGACATGGGATGCCCTTGGTCCCAACATCTCAAAGAATCTTATAGAAAAGGATTATGAAGATGTTTTCTTGGCCATATATAATTCAGACAAGGTTTTTGACATTCTAGTTTTGAATGCAGAGGTGGCAGCCCCAAAATCATACATGACATAGATCATAGGGCCCAACACATTGTTAGACTTACAAAGGATTGAGTATAGGATCCATTTCAACTAGAGTCGATCTTTATCAAACCCAACTTGGATCAACCTGTCAAGGTTGAAAATGGAAGGAAAAATAAAGTGCATGTCTTGAGTTTGAAGAAAGTTGTATCTTCTCCTTTTCCTAAATGAGTCGTAGGCCATGTGAGGGAGGTTGTTAGGAAATACTGCCCATAATTTTTCAAGCAATAGAAGGCTAACGATAAGAAGAAAGTAGAAGCTATTGCTGCTACTACACCACCCACTACTTCAACACCACCAACACAACCTACCCATGCACTATCTCCTTCAGTTGAGGAGTATTGTTACTTCAAGCGTAGCAGGTACAATCACATATGTTCCCTCTTCCTCAGAGTAGAAAAAGGTCAAAACTTTCAATATCAAGATGAAGAAACCTAAAGTTTCATATGCTCTAGAGCTATCAAAGAGAGTGTATAAGAGGTTAAAGAAGAAGCCTTCCATCGTGGCTTCATCTGTTGAGCCATTGGAGATAGGGGATGCACTTGAAGAAGAACTCTCACTTGTTTGCTTGATAACATCCACAAAATATACAAAATGAAGACTTAACCTAGGGGAAACCTCTTTAGAGGATATTTTTGAGCCTCCACAGACAGGTGCAAGTCAGACTATCCTACAAATAGTCAATGTAGAATCTGATTTAGCTGTTGAACAAGATAAATAAGTTGATGATCTCTTGAGGCCAGATTAGTTTGATATTTTTGACTTAAAAGCTATCCTTGGCTTCAAGGAGTCTTCAGAACAACCATAGTTAGATTTTAGTGCAGAAGAAATTTCTTTGCAAGAGACCTTTGGAGACCATGGGGTGGACGAGGCTAAACATGGAGATATTCATATAAATATGGAAATGCCATTGAGATAGACATATAGGCATCCCCAACAATAGGAGCAGAATAGGTTGAATGTGATAAGGAGAAAGGGGATGAAGTTGAAGATACACAATAGGAATTAGGTGTCAGTGGGGATGCAGGACAAAGACAAGAGCCACCAACTGAGGAGCCAGTATACCATGATTCGTGACAAATATAAGTCCAAGATAGGGAAGAATGGACTGAGGAGCATAATTATCCTCCTTCTTCAGAACATAAAGTAGCATCTGCTTCTCAAGAATAATTAACTGGACATCAGGAAGAGAGTAGGGAAATAGAAAGTGCAACCTTTTAGTAGGAAGCTTATCAACCTCTCTCTCCTAGTACCAAGCTTAAGTCTCTTACTAATGTAATATATCCCCATAAAAGGAATTATACAGAACTGGATACGCCTAATTTTTTCAGAAATTAGCTGGGTGTTCCATAGGGGAGTCTAGCTTGAAGATACAAGTGGGAACTGAAAGGCGCAATTGGTTATGCCTTCTTTGGATATAGCTTTAGAGGATGTCACTCTTGATTTCTTAATAGATTAGTTAGATCTTAGGGTTCCTACTCGAGAAGTGGGGAGATTTGGTCTCATTGGGAGTTACATCCCTTTTTGAGCACATGCACCAAGACAAGATAGAAATAAGGGCCCGTTTGGGGGCTGGAATTAGAATTGAATTGGCATTATCTAATTCTGGATAATGCCAAATTCCATGTTTGGGTTCTTGAATAAAAATGGATTTATAATTACGAAATTCCTATTTTGCCCCAAAATGGGCATATCAATCTTCCACCTAAATAGGTGGAATTAGAATTTCAATTCCAATTCCAATTTTTACAAAAGCAAATTTAATATCTCATCGGATCTGAGACATGATAGATGTGTAAATGTGTGTATATGTGCATATATATGTATATATACACAAATGTATATATATGTACATATGTGCATATATATACACAAATGTGTGTATATGTATATATATGTGTGTATATGTACAAATGTGCAAATGTGTAAATATGTATATATACACACATATGTGTATATGTGTAAATATGTATATACACAAATGTGTGTATATGTGTATATGTATGTATGTGTGTATATGTCTATATGTGTAAATATGTATATATATGTAAATGTGTATATATGAATAAAGATGTATATATACACAAATGTGTGTATATGTGTATACATGTAAATGTGTATACATGTAAATGTGTAAATGTGTATATGTGTATATGTATATATACACAAATGTATGCGTATGTATGTATATGTGCATATTGGTGTGTATATACATGTACATATATAAATATGTATATATACACAAATGTGTGTATATGTGTGAATATGTGTATATATGAATATATATATATACACAAATATGTGTATATGTGTAAGTATGTATATATACACAAATGTGTGTATGTGTGTAGACACACATGTATGTGTTTATATATACACCCATGTGTATATATACACATATGTGTGTATATATACACATGTATGTGTGTATATATACACACATACGCATCATATTCAAAAAAATTAAGAAATAAATAATCAAAATTAGTTATGCATCTTCTCAGTCATCTTTTGGGTGAACCAAATGGGTCCACCCATATTCTGGAAATTATTTCTAGGATTTGTATCTTCCAGAATTTTAGCATCTTCCAGAATTGACCATATCCAGCATTTGGTATTCCAGCACCCAAAAAGAGACTTAGCGACCCAGAGTAAAATTTTGAAGGATTACATTGCATAGCTTGTGGGTCCCATTGACCCAGCTAATCCAAAAGTAACATTGTGGGTAGCATTATAGAGATGGGGATCACCTTCACAAATGAACCCAATTTTTAAAGCCTACAAAGAATAGAAGATAGAATTGGCAGAGTTAGCCAATGAAATAGTAAAGCTGGTCATTTCCACACTTCGGGAAATGAAATCACAACCCTCAACTGTGTACTATTAGAGAAAGAAGAAAACATAGGGGGAAGTGTAGGAATGTGGGTTCACTTTTTTTTTTGTGGTCTGAGGAAATGAATGCTACACATGAGAAATTGATTCAGTTTTTGGCATTTGGGGAAGGAGAATAAAAAAAATTAGATAATTGGATTAGGGAAATCAATCTCACTATTAAATATTATAATAAAAGGTAAAAGACAATTTAGAAGAGAAGAGATGCGGCGATTCCCTAGGTCCAAAAGGTGGAAGGTTTTATTGATTCTCTAGACTGTGAAATGTATCAAGATAAAAATGAAGAAAAAAGCGTACAACATCAACAATGTCAAGTAGTTATTTTGAGGAACATTTGCTAGTATCAACATGAAGGAGGATGTTGAATGGACGTAGATAGATAAAGGCAGCATAAGAGAGATCAAGGAAGAAGTAGAACAACTCCAACAGGCGGGCAAACAATTAAGGATGTATTGAAAAAATCAACAAACCCGCCTGGAGTTTATGAAGTTGTCCTCTTTTGGTGAGGTAAATCTCCCAGCCCACAATTTTCACCAATCCTTCCTGATTTATTCATTCATTTATTTATTTTTATTTTTTTTGCATATGTAGCATTCTTTATTTATTCAAAATTATTTCATTCTTTCCATTTATTTAAGTTGTTACAAAAAAAGAGAAAATACATTGAATCTCATTTTTCTTCAAAGTTGTCAATTTTCAAGGTTTGATTTTTATAAGAGAGGTCACTTTTGGTATTTCCAATGTTGTGCATAGTTAAATAAGAAAATGGTAATTTATTTTATGCACTTTCATGCATGCATTTTGCAACAAGAAACCAGTTTGGGCATCTAAACTTTTCAGCAGTTAAACTCTAGTTCACCCAAAATTTTAGGGCACATTTTGGGCTCAAATTTGTTTCCTTTTTGAGCTACAATCATGTAAATTTGAAGTTTTCATGTAATAGAATAGGTTACAAGTATTTCTTAGCAGTTAAACTAGAGTGATGTCTAATAAAATATGCTCCTTATATTGTCTTGCATCCTGATGGTGGATCATGGAGTTTGATCCGAAACATTAATGTTAAAAATTTCTAAACAATCAAACCCAAAAAAAATTGCATAGCATTGATATGGATTGTGGAAATTTGACAACTCTGAGTTAAACTAGAGTTTTAATTTTATTATGCCCAAAATAAATGCTCAGAAACCCTAGCCATGAAATTGGCAATTTTGAGTTGTAAATTCTATATAAACTTGTAATGTTATTGGAATAAGGGTTGAGAATTTTTGAATTGAACATCTATGCATTTTGGTGTTGCAATTTTGGTGTGAGCCCTCTACCATTTTTATGGTTTTGGACTTCTTTTTCAAAATTAAGAGCCAAAGTGGGTTTTCCTGCAAATTTGATTTGACGTTGATTAGTTTGTGTCTATTGTGGATGATTTACTTGTGGTGGTCATTTGGTAAAGTTGGTTGAATTTCTTACCTGCATACAGATAGATTTGTCTCACATGTGCACATCAATGATATCATTTTGTAATTTTGATGAGTCTTTAAACTCTTTGTTTTGTATTCTCATAGATGATTGCACTTGGATATTGTTAATTGTGGGTTCCTAATTTAATTTATTCTAAATTTTCTAGGATCAGCCTTATCATATTTTATGCAAGTTAAAATTGTTTGTAGTGGATGTCCTTTAGATTCATTTCAATAATTTTCCTTGAATCTCTCATTACCTTATTTTGCATATTTTGATAAAATTAGTGGTTAGAAGATAGGTGATAGAATAAAATAAGATTTTAGAAGTCCAATTTCATGCAAGGTTTAATCTTTTATATACTTGGAAAAATGCACAAAAAGGTTGTGAAATCATTAGTTTTCAGTCTTCAAGCTTATGAACCAGTAAAGACCTCTTTGTTTAATCACATAGTCTTCATTGATCTTTAGGGTAGTCGTGACCCGATCACAAAGAACCCTGGGAGTGATTATGATCACTCTTTCAAGAGAAGGATTTGATTTTCCTATCCATGCCATTGCATCATGCAAACATTACAGTC
>MU216783.1:25769-58691 GCA_018584345.1 Thuja plicata | reverse complement strand
ACATTCTACATCCAAGCTTTGAAGACTTGTTATTGCATTTTCATTGTAGTTGCATATTTCCTTTCTTAGTTGCATTATCATGGCATATTAGTTTAGATTTCCTTTTATGCAATAGAATAATCTCACACAGTCTAAATAGGAAGGCTTGGTAACACTTGTTCTTTCCTTTCATAGATTAGTTGCATTGTTCTTTCCTTTCATAGATTAGTTGCATTGTACTTTCATTTTCATAGCATAGCTTGCATTATCATGTAGATTTGCATTGCATTGCATACATTTGATTCATTGGAGATATTGGCATTCTTGCCCTTGTTTTCATTGTGAATCTCTCGTTGTGTGGTTTATTGGCAAGGTCATGAGTTTATAGCTCTAGCTGAGAGCAATTTTACAAGGCTTGCAACTCCATGCATAGAGAGCTATGGATCGATTTGTGAGGGCTCATTCTTGAATTTCCTTGCATGTAAGGATTCATAGAAGTGCACTATTTTGTGTGTACATTTCTTATGACAATCTATAATGCACATTCGAAGGTACCATCTCATTGCCCATCCAGTTGGGCCCAGCAGTGCAAAACATAATCTGCCACACTTTTGATCTTGACCTCCCCTTCAGCATCCTCCTTGGATTCCCGTGGATCCACTCCATGCAGGTCATTCCCTCCACCTTCCATTAGTGTATCAAATTCCCACATAATGGCATTGAAATCACCATCCACGCAGATCCCCATCCCTTTGCATACCGTCATGCGTTGGAAGCCTCCTTCCCGCATTCAAGTCATTGTCCCAGAATTGACATTCATACTTCCATTTCTATTTCTTCCAGATCCTATGTCGATTCAGAAACTATCCTCTCATCCACTCTCCCCACTATCAAGATCAACAACAGAGGTTGTGGTGAATATAGCCTATTAGACGCATTTGCAGTTGGGGCCCTGCCTATGGACCCAAACACACAAGGAAGCTCATCCCATCAAAATCACCATAAGAAAGTGAGCCACAACCAAAACAATTAGGCTCCTCTACATTCATGCCCCATGACATCTTAAACAACAATAAAATTGAACCTGAAATCAACTTATGGTTATATCGGGATCCTCAGGCCCCTAACAAAAAGCTCCTTGGTTATTTAAAAAACAAATACCCACACTCCCACAAGCTAGAAATAGAGAAGTGGATTTACGAGGGAGACTGTTTAGGTCATGAGGAGGGTGCAATGAAGGCTCCCATTGAGCCTCCCCACTTTCCAAGAAGTCAAGGATTGGGTTTTGGCCTCGACGTGAATGAGGGTACCAATGAAAATAGCTACACCTATTGTAATAACCTTGGTGAAATTGTCAAATTCAAAGACATCTCGGAAGAAAAAGTTGTGAGATCCTACGACAATATCGTTGATGATGAAACCTTCCTGGGAAACTCTCTCCTCTACCAACTCGTCATTAACTTTATTGACCTTCCCCTCCTTCACCCTTAACTCATAGATTGGGACCAACCAAGCGTCGTACACATTGATGAATTCCAAAGTGAGGATGTGCTCCTAAGATTCATGGGGAAATAGAACAACAAACCAACTAGGGGCATGATTCAACACATGTCTAAAAACTAGATCCCAAGGCATACTTTAGGGAAGAGGAGCTCTTTAGTTGCAAAACTGAAAATAAAAATAAAAAAGACAAAAATGAATCTCTTAGTGAAAATCCCTTTGGGGCACTATCTGATCATAAAAAGGTAAAAAAAAGGGCATATCCGCTAGTGAAAACCTCTTTGAGGTGCCAAAGGATGGATATTCTCCTCTTCCTCTCATCCATGATTATAGGCTCGAGTAGTCGTCCATTCTTATAAAGGAAACATAACCTATCAACCTAGGCACAGAGGAGAATCCCAAAATTACTTACATCGTAACATCATTATCAGAAGGTGAAGAACTAGCCCTCACTACTCTCCCTCAAGATTCTATAAAAAAATTTGCATGGTCCTATTCTCACATGCCTAGATTAGACCCTGGTTTAGTAGTACACCATCTAGTAGTGGATCCAAATATCAAACCAGTAAAACAGAAGCTCCTAAAGATGCATCTAAAAGTGGCATTATTAGTCAAGGCAGAATTAGAAAATCTCCTCCAAGATAAGATCATCCACGCCATCGACTATTTTGAGTGGATCTCCAATATGGTGCATGTATCCAAGCTTGACAAATCAATCAGGATATGCACAGATTTTCAGGATGTTAATAAAGCATGCACAAAGGATGATTTCCCTGACCAAATATCGATATGACAGTGGACCTCACTGATGGACATGAGATATTGTCTCTTATGGACGATTTCTCCTGATAGAATCAGATCTATATAGCAGAAGAAGATCAGCATAAGACAACATTTACAACCCCCTGGGGCACCTTCTGCTACAATATGATTCCATTTGGCTTAAAGAACGCAGGGGAAACTTATCAAAGAGCCATGTCCATTATCTTTCACAACATGATCCACAAAATCCTTAAAGACTATGTGGATGACATACTGGCCAAGTCAATAAAAAGAGAAGATCACATAAATGTACTGGAGTGTGTATTTGATCGGCTTGGTCACTATGGCTTAATGCTCAAGCCCAAAAAATGTGTTTTTGGGGTTACATCAGGAAATTTTTTAGGATTCATTGTATCAAGAAGAGGCATAGAAATAGATCCAAATAAAGTCAAGGATATCATGGAAATACTTCCGCCTAGAACACTTCTTCAATTACGTAGTCTACAAGGAAAGCTACAGTCTGTATGCCACTTCATCTCTTAACTCACATATAAGTGCTAGCCATTCACTCACCTGTTGTGAAAAGACAACAACTTAAAATGGGATCCACTCCATCAGAGAAGCTTCGAGAAAATTAAAGAATACCTAGAAAACCCACCCATTTTGGTACACCAATGTCAGAAAGACCGCTCATTCTATACATCTCTACAACTACTACGACACTGGGGGCACTTCTAGCTCAACTGGATGATAATGGAAAAGAAAGAGCCATCTATTACATCAGCTGCACACTGGTAGGTTATGAGCTCAACTATTCACCTATGGAAAAAGCATGCTTGGTAGTGGTTTTTTCCACTCAAAAACTTCACCACTATATGCTCATTAATATAGTAAAGCTCATCTCCAAGGTGGATCCTCTCAAATACTTGCTATCAAAAACCACTCTCACAGGTCATATGGAAAAATGGGTAATGCTCCTAAGCAAATTTTACATACAATATGTAGATAGAAAAACAATCAAGGAGCAAGTTATTGTGGATCGGCTAGTAGAAGCACCATTAGTGGATGCCTATCCTTTGGTCATGGAATTCCCAGATGAACATCTATGCATGGTAGAAGAACAACTAACCTAGAATCTTTATTTTGACGGGTCCTATACAGCTCATGGTTTAGGGGCAGGAATACTCTTTTTCACTCCTCAAGGTGACTACATCCCAAAATCATTCAAATTAGGATTCCCCTACACAAATAATATTGTTGAGTATGAAACACTCATTTCTAGGATCAATATGGCTGTCCAATGGAATAATACATAAATACATGTCTTTGGAGACTCACAAATCATCATCAAGCAAATCCTAGATGAGTTTCAAACAAGGGACGACAAGCTATTACCTTACAAAGAGATGGTCGACAAGATGAAAGAGCACTTCCTAAACTTACAAATCACCCAAGTACAACAACTACAGAATAAAGGCTGTAGATGAAATGGCCACTAACGGCTCTCTCTTAGATATACCTCAATACACAACACAATATGAATTCTTGTTCAAGAAACTCCACGCGCCCACTTACGAAAACATTGATTCTGAAATGGTATGCGTCTTGGTTGGTCCCCAGTCCCCATGGTACCATGACATCCACACTTACCTAAAAAATGGTATCATATCTCCCCATCTCACCAACACCCAAAACCAAAACCTCATTCGCAGAGCATCCCACTATACTATCGTAGCCAATACCCTATATTGTCGGGGCTATCAAAATATTCTCTCTAGGTGTTTAGACAAAAACAAGGCCACCTAGGCTTTACAATAATTACACGCTGGGATCCATGGTGCCCACACAAGTGGAATATTCCTAGCCAAACAACTTCTTAGAGAAGGATACTACTGACCCACAATAGAATAAGATGCATGTAAATTTGTCAAGAAATGCCTACCCTGCCAACAACATGCTAATCTCATTCATACTCTTGCACAAGATCTGCATCCCATGGCTGTTCTCTTTTTGGGATTTTGACCTAGTTGGTAAGATCACCCCTATCCTCTAAAGGACTCAAGTACATCATCACAACAACTAAATACTTCACAAAGTGGGTTGAAGCAATTCCGCTCACCCTTACTATAGGTGTCCAAATATCCAAGTTCATCCTCTACCACATTGTATGTCACTTCGGGGTCCCTTCCACCATCTTCACAGATCACAGTATTCCATTTGAAAACCATCGTGTAGAATATCTATGTGAATGCCTCTATATCCACCATTGCTTCTTTAGTCCATATTTCCCTTAAGGTAATGACCAAGCTGAGGAAACCAATAAAACTCTCCTTAAGATCCTGAAGAAAGTTGTCAATGATACTGGTCGAGACTGGTACCTCTAGATTAATCCTTCCCTCTAGGCATATCACACTTCATATCACACTCCCACAGGCACCACTCCCTATTCACTTGTCTATGGTGTTGAAGTTGTCTTACCAATTGAGGTTGAAATACCATCATTGTGTGTTACTCAAGAACCTGATCACAAATGAACACTATCGTGTGGTACGACTCTCGCAACTATACATGTTAGATGAAAAATGCCAACAAGCATATGACCACCTGATTATTTATCAAAACCGGCTCAAGAGAAGCTACATCAAGAAAATCCACCCAAGACAATTTCAGGTAGGGGGTCTAGTCCTCAAAGAAAATCAGAAGGTAGACACAGATCAAGAAAAGAAAGGCAAGTTTGAGGTCACCTGGTTAGGGGCTTACGTTGTCACAACATGCTTTGGCTCAAGGGAATATCAAATCTCTACTCCTGAAGGAGATCCCCTAAATGACCCCATCAACATCATTCATCTCAAGCACTTCTATGCCTAAAGGTTGGCTATATATCTGATGCAAGAGCATCTTGGGTCCTTGGCAATCCTGCTCAACCAAAAATATGTTTACTGCATTCCTTAGTTTGTTCTTTGTCACTTGGCTTCTGTTTCTTGGCTTGCTTGCCAAGTTGCTTGGTCATGCTTATGTTCTGTTGCTCGACTCTTCTTTGGACAAGGTGTTTTGTTGCTTGGTCGTGCCTATGCCGAGCTGGTTTATTTGGGAATTGGTGTTGGTGGCCGACTTTTTTATTTAATTTTTGTAGCTGGGATCCATCTTGGGATCTTTGTGGACCTAAATCTGGGTCTCTCCTTTGTATTTGGGCATCGACTTCTTTGTTGGTCTCTTGTATATATTCTTTTGTATGTTCTTGGTTTGGGAGAAAGCCTTAGAGAAAGAAGGCAAATGTTAAGATATTGAAGATCTGAGATCTCTATTGTAAGAAGATCAAATTGTAATACATTATGATGTATATGCTCGTAACCAAGAAGGCCTTACAGCCTGGCATATATTGAGTTTGATCAATTAATAATAAAAGATCTCTGTGTTTCTCTCTCTCACTATGTTGTTGTGTTTTATCCGCATTGTATCTGCAAGTTGGATGGTTTCGAGTGTGCCCTAGGCCCTATCTCCAACCTCCCTTGCGTCAGTATCCCAATCATCTTAAAAAATCCATAAAAAGTCCTGAAAAAAATCACTGTCTTGGTGAAAACCTGGTAAATAGGCACCTCGATGATAACAAAAAAATAAAAAGAAAAAAAGAAAGTAAAGAGAAATAAATCATCCAAATGGTGAAAACTTGGCAATCGGGCGCCTTGGACAAGTGTGTCTAGTGAAAACCTGGTAAACATGTGTTACACATAATGTACCATGCCATTATCTATCAAAATCACATCTCAATCTATCTCATCCATCCACCTAAGATCTAGCCACCATCGCCAAGCCTATGTTCCCCAGGTGTTCCACCAAGAACAAAAAGGGAAATTTGAACCCAACTGGCTGGGTCCTTACATCATAACTGCAACATTTTCTCTAGAGCATATCAACTCTCTACACTAGAAGGAGGACACCTTTGGGAGCCGATCAACACTCTCCATCTAAAGAAGTTCTACACCTAGTGCATTCTTGGTGACCAACACCATGTACATATTTATGATCCTGGAAAAAAGACTAAAAATTTGAAAAAGTCCTAAAAAAATGATCATCTTGGTGAAAACATAGCAATAGGCACCTTGATGAATGAATCAAAAAAATATAAATATAAATGAAAAAATTCCAATTTTTTTTGAAAAAATCCTAAAAATTCAAAAATACACAAAAATTGCAATAAACCTAGCCACCAACCTCCCACCTCACCCACTCACTTTGCATCACCCACTATTTTGCTCTTCACTGCAATTCCACATTTTTCACCCCTCCCCTCGCCATCACCTTGCACTTCACCCCATCCTTCTATACGTCACCTGAACACAGTGATTGCAATAACGTATCTCACCAAATTAATTTTGAGACCGACTCTCCTCATTCCTCATTCTATTCATAGCTTTTGCTAGCGAATAACCAGTTTCACAAAAAATCCAATCCTGGCCCGTTAGGGTGTATCCTCCCTATGTTAGCTTATCAAATCCTCCATCACACAATCCTATTCATGGAAAGAACATTGGACTGAATAACTTCTTGGTCATGGAGCCCTTTTGTTGATTTTATCTTTTTGTGTCAATCGAAACCTACTCATTACCACCCTGATATTCTATATCTTGGCGTGTCATGACTGGTGACTATTGGTACATGCGTCTTTTGCAGTATGATCTATTTTTTGGTATCTTTAGTACATCTTTGTCGATCACACCATTTGGATAATGTCAGACTTCCTAGGGACAGGGTCTAGAACACCTCCATCAAGTCCTTCAACAAGACTTGGGTATACTCAGTCTCCTTTTGACCGTCATCGCATTGATTCCCTCCTCTCTGTATGATCTCCATCTATGCTCCTAAACTTTACCTCACTTGTCTAGGTGTCTAGTCCATGCAAAGGAACCATGTAATTTGTGTTTTCTCACACCTGATGCATACCTCCTCTTACAACATCAAAGTAGGGTGTGCTCTCCAACATTGACACAAATGTATCCCCAAGTCCTGTTAGCTACATTTATATTCCTCGCTGCATTTACATTCACGCTTGCATATTGCATTATGGAAGGCTTATATTTATTCACTTCTCTCCTCTTCCCCCTTATCCCTTCCTCCTTTGTCCTATTGTGTCCTTTTTTTGATAAATTTACACAACGCTTCTCTTGTTGTGTTCTTTTCTTGAGGGGGCACAACCTCATACCCTCGTTGCTTCAGTATGACTCCTAGTAAACCAACTTCTTCTGGGGAAAATTATTTTCTTTTCTTTGACGCAATGCCACTTGCAGCACCATGTCAAAAAGGGGCAAAATGTAGACGTCCAAAAATATTAATTAAATTATTAATTCCCCTTTATTCATCTAAATATTTAATTTAATCAATTAAATAGTTTCATCCTTAGTATTTATATACAATCTGAATACTATCCTAAAGTATTTTATTTAAATACATTTCCTCAAAATTCCCCTTTTAATAAATTTATATTTATTAAAATCCTTCATATTCCTAATTACTCTAAACCAAGATTAAATTCAAATCTAACTTGAATATTTAATCTAAGCCTAGCCTAAAGACCTATTAATCCTACCTAGAGGCCTACTATACTCCTACCCTACCCTACCTATTCCTCTAAATGAACCTACTCCCCCACATAAGCACACACTAATCCTACTTAAAAGGTGATTCCTAACCATTTTGTCCTAATGGAATGCTCAGACATGCACAATCAACCCATCCCAATGAATTCAACCAACTTCCTTAAATACTCTTACAACCTTGTCCCTCACTCCTTTCTCCAAGGTTTCTCACACATGTGTGAGCAAACCTTGAGCCACTCAAGCATTAAATGGTCAAAATTAACCTCTTTTTGAATTCTATGTGTCCCTTATGTGGCTCCTATGTGGATGCCACATAGGTGCCACCTCATCCAAGCCCTTCTCTTCCCTCCAAAAAATCTATAAATAGAGGCCTTATCTTCTTGCATTTCATCTCTCATTTTTTATGCATTGTTATCATGTTATTTTATCTCTATAATCTCATAGTTTTCTTTCATGTTCTTAGTTCTTTTGGATATCATATGATGGGGTAACTTGGTAAATGAATCTTGTTTACATATTGCATACTATATTAGTTTAGCATCGCGTTTCCATTTCATCATTATGGAAAGCTTGAGACTAGCTAGTTCTTGAGCTATTTCATTATCCATTAGCTTTGCATTCTAGTTTTTCATCCACAATCAAACAAGCATTATCATTTGGGGATTTTCTATTTGTGTTTTTTTAGAGAGAGCACATCCATATTTCCTTTTATAAGAAAATCAAACAATTCTAAATAGGGTGCAAAAACTTTTTTTATGCTTAATCTGATGTTATTTAGGATTTCTTGTTGTTTTCAAGTTATTACATGTTTTGATATCTTCATGTGCTAACCCACTAATGTTTGGATGTTTACGTTTAATCCCAATAGATTTTGAAGAGTTCCTCATACACAATAATAAAAGGAAGGTGAAAAAGGATTGGCCCAAAGAAAGGATTGTCTCCAAAGAGATTATCTAAGAGGAGATTACCAAGGAAAAGACAGGTTTCTAAGCTAATATGGAAAAGGATTGCAAAAATTTGATCAATATGGTGTGTGTGCATAATTTTAACAAAGAGTAGAGTGTATGCCCCCACATTAAAGCAATTGTGTACATGCCATAATAGGATACATAGTTTTAAGATAGAAAACATACATTTGAAAGAAAAACATGTTTCCACTATGATATGCCCTCAAACATGGACAAACCAAGGGAAATGAATCACATGAAAAAATGATCACAAAGTTACCACTAACTCTAGAGTCAATAGGCATATGTGAACTCACATATATCAATAATAATAATAATGTATTTACCTCATCCATAAGGGGTATTCTAACTATGATCACAGTGGAAGAAGATCACATAAGATAGATAAACAAAAGTATTTTTGGGTCAACATTGTAGAGACCAAAAAGAAAGATGGTTTCTATTGCTTTGCATCATCCTCAAATAGAAAACACAAAGGCACATTGACAACAATAGCACATGCATGACAAAACATGTATATTCCATATATAAGAATTGAGATACAAATAGAAGAATGTCATTACAAGTGTGATCCCTTTATCACCTTGCACCAATAGAGAGAAAAGAGTCATCTAGAGAAATCTACACAAAACATATAACAATCAAAACGTCATGGGGGAAGCACATTACAAATAAGAAAACACATTAAATAATTCATTGCATAAGAGGAGCTAGTCAAGTGTATCATATGCTCCCCCCATCTTGGTTATCATTACTTAGGGAAGGTGGATAACATACAAGAGGTGCAATGTCGAGCATAAAAGATGGAGCTACTACAAGTTCCATACAAGGACCATGCTCTAATGATGAGTCACTTTGTTTTAGACAAGGAGCTAGGGATAACATTTGTGAAAATTTAGTAGATAACTCATCATTAACTTCAATAGCCCTATACGTGTCATCATAATCATTAGGATCAACTTAATTTGCATCATTAAATTTTTTATCATCATAAAGAATATCTTCATCATCTAAATTAATAACAATAGGATCTTGATTACAAAAAGAAGAATTGTCATGTTTGGACAATTTCGTTTTCTTTATATTAACTTCCTCCCTTGGGCTATGCATGGGTTGGTAAAAGGGAATCAAAGCACTATGGGGTTTTTAGGGGAAGAAATGGTTTGAGAAGATAGCTCATGGGCTTTGAGTATGATGTCCATGGTGGTGATCATAATGAAAATGATTGCATTTGGTTTTGTTTGAGAGTTGGAAAGGTTTAGGATCAATCAATATTAGCTCCTTTTCTTCGTTGGGAGGAAGATTTAAAGGAACCTCACTAGCTTGAGAGATAGAGGATTTAGAGATCTTGTAGGATATATGAGGTGGAACAAAAACATGAGGAGTGGAAGGTGTAGGAAGGATTTTAGGTCCAGGACAAGGAATTGGGACATCCTTAGGAATTCTCATTTTGGAAATTAATTCATGTTTTTTCTTTTAATAAGATAGGAAGAAATGATCTTGGTGAGGTTGTAATGGTTGAGGCATGGTAGGCCAAAAGAATTCAAGGTAAATTTTTTGTGACGATCGTGATGATTTCTCCATTATGGGAAAATTTGAAACACTTATAGATAGGACATACAATAGCTTTGATGGAAGTGAGATAAGGAAGACAAATTCTCACTTGGAATTGATTGGAAGTTGGGATGGAAAAAAAGGTGACATCTAAGAACTTCTTACAAATTCAATAAAAAAAGTGATGGAATCATGGATAAGATAACTAAAACCATTTTAAAAATTTAATCATTAAATTTGATTTGTCATATGAGTCTTGACGAAACTGTCTTGTGTAAATATGTTCCTTAGTTATAACATTCACTATGCATATAGGATCAATACAAACTCTTCTAGATAACTTATCAATAATCTTCACAAAAATATGAAGAGGACCATCAGGTGCTTTAGTAGTCTCCTTAGGATAAAATTTAATGCAAAGATCAAGTATAGACTTAGGTTAAGGATTATATTGATCAATGAGATTAAAACAATTATTGTACACACTTGACATATTATCATGATTCATGGTGGTGGGTTTGTGAGGCACAACTACATTGGTTGAAGCAGGAAATGCGGTAGGATTAATGCTATTGGTAGAATGGGAAGATGAAGGATTGGTGTAGATTAGAGAGTTTTGGTCAGGGGGTGCAATAGATTTGTTTCCTTCATCATTCACACCCTTAAAAAATATGGTGTTGTCTTAAATAAGGTCTTGGATAATGTTCTTTAGATGGAAACACATCTCAGTATCATGGCTAGGCTAATGATGGTATTGACAAAAGGCTTTTGGATTATGTAAAACTGACAATGGTTTGGAAGGGTCAGTCAGTTTGATAGGAGGAAGTTTCAAAACATTAGGATTAAGCAACTTCAACATAAAATTTTGTAAATATTCATAACGAGATATAGAAGTATGAGATTGTTTTAACATAGATGACAAAGGAGCCACACTTGATGTTGTAGTTGTCTCTTATGCATCAACATTGTTGGAATAATTATTTATCTTGATGAAACCTTTGTTGGGTTTTTGTAACTTTTGGGTAGATTTCTAAGAGGCATCACTCTATAAACTAGATCCATTAGAGTGGAGGAATCAAACTTTCTCAAACGAAGCTAATAATTATGAAGCACTACATGCAATTGGTAAAAAGGGCTAACTCAAAAAATAGTAGCTTATCTCTAATGTATTTTTGCAAATTAGAAATGAAAATACGTTGAACATCCATATCGAGAATATAATAAGAAATTTGAGCATGAAAATATGTAAATCTACCAATAAATTTAGTCACTTTTTCCTTAATGCATTGTTTATAATAGATCAAATCATTTAAATAAATTTGAGGGCCAATATTATTTTAAAATAATTTAATGAAACATTAGTAAGTTTTTAAAATGAGTCATCAAAATATGAATGCAAAGAATAAAACCATTATGAGGCCTTATTTGTAAATGACCTAGTAAATAATTTATCCATAAGTATATGATCATTAGATAAGTCACTACACAAGGTTTGAAATATTTTTACGTGATTCAAGGGATCACCTTTTCCATTATATGTCTCCAAGTGAGAAATTTCCATGTATTTAGGGACATAATGATGCAAATAATATAAAGGGATAAAAGGCTAGCAATATCACAAGTTATGGAAGCAAGTTGTTGTTGTAAGGATGAAACACTTTGGGAAAGGTTATTAATGGTGGCTTTGGTGGATATGTTGGCATTGGACATGTGTGAAACTGAAGGATTTGGAATATTGTGGGAAATGGAAGGGGCATTGGAATATGAAAGTGGTACATTATGGTAAGTAGGTATAGAATATTTTAAAAGAATATATGGGCCACTCATAGGAAGAGGGATGATAGGATTAGGAATACTTCCAAGAATAACATGTCTAGGATTGATATTTTGAATACATGTAGTTGTATACACCTAAAAATGATCAAAAAACATTATTAATTAAATACAAGCTATTTAATTAATTAACACCATAATTCTTCTACTATGGGGTTAAATTTAACAATTTATTTATATAGTTCATATCTTTATTAAATTCCTCTACTATGTGATTAAATTTAATAATTTAATTATATATTTCACATCCCTATTAATTCCTCTAATTCATAAACAAATTAATTTAAATGCTTCCAATTCATAAATCAAATCAAATTTAAATACATATCATTCCACCCTTTTCATCTCATCCCCCCTCAACCAACTTGCAACTTGACCATGGTTAGCGATACCACACCAAAAATCCTCTGAAAATCCTATAAATACTCCTCACTTTGGAGGTAAAGGGATCCCCAATCTCATTTTTGATTGCATAGGCATAAAAGCATTTGAGAGTCTACTTTCTCATTTGCATAGTGATAATGCTCATTTTAGCTCTCATTTCAATAACATGTAGATCTCCATTTTTAGCTTAATTTGCATTGCATCTCCATTGTAGCTTAAATTTGCATCCATTTAGATCATTTCATAATTTAAAATCAACATGCATTACCTCACATAGCTGCATTTTTATCTTCATTTTCATAGCTTACATCATGAATCATACATCTAACATCATTAATCCCGCATCTTAGCTTGCAATAGATTTCATTTTAATTATTTTAAATTCAATCTTGTATTTCAAGTTGTCATCACAATAGTCAAAATGTTGTTCATAGAAAATATGAAATATTATTAAGGTCCTTGAAATTAGAGGATGAGACGATCTTGAGGAGTTTATCTTTTGTTTTATTGCATTTTTATCAACTAGATTTAACTCTTCAAATTACTATTTTTGATATAAGTAGCAGCAAGAGGGTGCTGACCCGAGGTACAAAGAAGCTGACAGAACAAACTTAACAACATATTAAATCAGTAAAGCCAACAAAGATAAGTATGAGCATCATCTACCTCTATCAAAAACCAAAATAAAAAAGATAAACCAACAACAGTAAGTGTCCCAAAAACAAACAATATCAAAGTTTAATAGTTAAAAAGTAATACAAAGCCACGTAGGGCTATTTAACAGAAATAAAGTCTTATGCTTAAAACTATACTTAAAGAAACTAGTCCAAAAATAGGGCTTGGGATCCATAGAGTAACAACACCCCAACCCACACTTCACCATAAACTAGATCCCTTCCTGTCCTATAAGTGATTTGATAGTAGTAGGTCCACCTAATCCTCATTGAGCAATTTGAAGAGTTCCCTGTTCCCTTCTACAGACTCCATCCTAACCAAGGTTTTCTCATTCAACAAATAGAGGGTAGTGGAGGAGGTGTGCATGAATTTGAGAGAAAACTTGCTGACATCCACAAGCCTCCTATTTGTGTTGGCCAAGTTCTCATTCAGTTTGGCCACCGTATTCTCTAGATTGATAATCTGGAACTTTATTTTACCAACAAGGCCAGTGCCCACAACAGTTTTAGGGTTCTCAGTCTTAATATCTGGGCTAGAATCTTCCTTGCCCACTTCAACCACATTGTCCTGGTTATTAGTTTTCCCCCCTTCAAGGTCAATATTAGTCTAGTTGTCATCCTTGCTGAGGGACTCAACCAAAACATCCTCTTTATCGAACAAATCCTTCATAGCTCGTTTCACTTTCTCTTTGGTAAGCCGAGAAGACCGACGGGTACTAGTGGGCTGGGGGTTAGCATTCTAGGGGTAGTCAGGGTTTATGTAGGATTTTTTACACTTTTTGGCATGCTGGGGAGAGTCCTCCAAGGTCAGGTCATGCTTTCTACCTGCACGAGGAGCAGGGGTGGGGCGGGTTCCAGATGAGTTAGGGCTAGCAGCATGGGTGGAGCCACCAATAGAGCCAAAAGGTGAGGGAATGCCTTGGTTGAGGGAGACCAAGGGTGACAAATTATGTTGGGCAAGTTGGGTGATTTCCACAATGGGTAGAGGGTAGAGGGCCTAGTGGAAGTGGTAAATCCTAAAGATAAGCCCCTGGTGAAGGTAAGTGGGTTTTTTATCCAGAGAGATAGCCTCATTCATGACGGCCACAATATTCTCTAAAGAGTGCAGAAGTTAAAAAGGCAAGGAAATTAACAGTTTATACCTAAGATGATTAAGAAAAGGAAGGTGGTAATTATAGAACATACCAAACCTACTCTCTAAGGTGAAATATTTCATGACGAGCTTGCACATCTTCGGCCAAAATTCAGGAAGGTCGATCGTGCTATAACCACCATTTTTTGACACAGGTTTGTTGTCATTCACAAAGAACTAGTCAAACTCTATTTTGGTCTAGGTTTTGGTGGTTTTCTTCCACTTCCTGCCCATGGTTGCCATACCCATGGCTTTACTAATAACCTCCTCATTAATCTCAAAAGTGATACCATTAATGGTGACCCTTCTCTCATTCTAGCTTTTGATGAATTGACAAGATATCATTTCATCGTGCTTAGCCAGACATTTCATGAAGGGAAGAATCCCACCTTCTTTACAAAAATACATCACCATCGGGTCCGAGGAGAACTCTTCCTCAATCTTGTCAGGTTCAATCCTATGGCGATCCCCTTCCATGTTTGTAGAGTTGTTTGAAGCAGCCTTCACCCAAGAATTCCACGCCCTGTATGAGAAAAAACCCTTCCCAACATAATACCACCAAAAACTAGAGCATGAAAAGAAAGCAAAGTCATTGTGAGAAATGGTAAAAATGGGGTAAAAAATTGGCCTAAAACATCTATCTTTTTGCGTACATAATTGCCTTTAGGCACAAAAATCACTGCCAAGGGTGCCACCAGGGTTAAAAAGTGGGAATGGTGTTGTAACCCATAATTACCATCAAAACAATCTCTGTCATATCTTTTAATAATCACCATAAATCTTAGATGTATCTGATGCCATGAAAAGACATAATGACATTTTATGATGGGAGTGACGGAAGTAATCCACATCCTCCGCCAAAAGGAATTGGGGATCCTACATTCGGTGGCCACGTGGCGTTTCCAAATGCAATAACCAACCAAGCTAAAATGGATATTTCTCTGGGGTCCGCCTTGTAGCGCTCGAATCATACTTTGATTTGTAAACATTTTGGTTGTTGTTGTTGATTACTGTTTCATTGGTTTGTCTAATACAATAATTTTGGATACACGTATTGACGCCCACCACGGGGCCCGCACCTTTTTTTTAATCAATTTGTGCTTGCAATTTCTTATTGCAGGTCCTAGAAGAAAGCATAATAGCACATTTACGATAAATTCTATCACATAAGCAACATAGTTCATCACATTTGACATAAGAAACATCGTATTTAAACAAAATAATATCACATTTTCTTTAAATATT
Source organism: Thuja plicata (assembly GCA_018584345.1). Lineage (NCBI taxonomy): Eukaryota > Viridiplantae > Streptophyta > Pinopsida > Cupressales > Cupressaceae > Thuja > Thuja plicata. The sequence continues at coordinate 43,066 of MU216783.1, read as the reverse complement.
GTCGCATTTGATTTAAAGATTTTGCATTTGATCTCTATTTTATTACATATATTATGTGTCATTTTGATCATATTATGTCATTTGTTTCTTGGAGGGTTTTTTGCAGATCTCGGATAAACACAAAGTTGCACATTTATAGAAAATTGTAATGCATACAAATAAAATTCTATAGCATTTAAGAAGGGAAACATCATATATATAGAAAATTACTTCATAGTCCCTCTTTGTTTTATCTTCCTTGCTTTCTATTATACCACATGCACTTTTGTTCTTGTTACCAATTTTCATCCACAACTCAAATTGGTAGACTTGATTCAGCTTGTGTTCATTTTGAGGCAAAAAGTGATAATTCATTGCTGCTTTTTTAAAACCATTGCATTTGATGGAGTTAATTGGAAAATTCATTTTTATGATGCAATGTGTTACAAAAGGAAGGTATTCAGTTTGCCAATTATATTTTGCAACACAAGTAAAGATACACAAAAAAGGAAAGAGATTTCTTCGTGATTTGCAAAACATTTCACGAGGTCTCTTTAATTGCAAAATGGATATACGAAGTGCAAATAGAATTGCATTACTATTCATTGAAAGAGAAATAGAGAAATAAAAGGACCCACACAAGTCATGGTAATATCCAATCCAACATACTATAGAAAATATACTATGTATTTTCTAATTAGTAGGAGCATGGTGAAGAGAGGCATATCCATCATTGTCTATAGAAATTTTGGGTTGATCTTCGTGGCCACTCGATATTCCTCTCTCCATATCTTTGGATGAACCTATAGAGAGTTTAAGATATTTTGTTAGAGATTTGGATATGAAACTTAACATATGCATAACAACAGAAGCATAGTATAATTCATGTAGTACATTGAATTAAGGATAAAGTATCAACATGCACAAAGAAAATGAGAATGCAATAGCATGAGAGGTATTTAACCTCATTTTTTATCAAAAAAAGTTTGTTTCTTGTGCAAGTACAAGTAAATTTATTAAATTTAGGCATGTGATGAAAAATAGGCTCCCACAAGGGTTGAGCCCGACATGCTACATGATAATATGAAACAACTACAACAACAGTGAGAGGATATAATCACAAAGAGCATTCAAGGTGTAACAATCATAACAAATGATCTTAAAATTCAGAGACAGTGATGTTTATCACTAAAAGATGCATTCATCACAAAATGGTGTCATATTCAGCTACATGAGAAGCAAACTGAATTAAAGTGACATAGAGCATCATAAGTCATCAATGATAAAATAATTACAACACCATGAAAATTCATCACGAATACAGTGATATGGAAGGTATTAAAATTCTGAAGGTGACTATGGTACATTTGCAAAAACATATATGTTATGTTGTTATAGAATGGGGGGCAATAATTCACTATAAGAAAAGAGCATATTCTTTATGGAAAATGGGGTGTTCTTTCATCTGTGGGTAACAATTTTCAGGCATGTCATCAAGTTTCAGTATAAATAAGGAAGGTTTATATGCAATATGGTGAGTTAAATTGAGAAAATAACAAGCTTTAATCAAGGGACACATGCAGATTTTTATAAATAAAGGGCAAGAGTTTTTAGCTGAAAGACAACACCTTTTGACAAAGGAACCATAACATAAGTTTGTCAAGAGATAAATCAACCGGTTTCAATGAGAAATCACTAGTAAAGAAGTTAAGAGAAGATTTCATATGAAGAGGAATGCCCAACTCACAAGGAAAATCACATTTTCATCAAGTAAAACCAAAAGAAAATAGTTGTTCTTCTATTAAAATATCAATACAAAAAGGAAAAGTGAAGCCTTACAATGTGGAAATTCACAAATTTCTAATAACGAACAACAATTTTTTGTAAGGTAATAAATGCCAAAGTATGAAAATAAAGAGTAACAAATTTCTCATCATGAAGAGTCAATGAATAGGACAACAAGTTTCTAGAAGAAGACAATAAGTTATTTGAAAAGGAACATCACTCTTCCATTCATAGATAGCATGTTCAAAAGAAACAACTCGCTCAATGCCATTGAAACAAAATGAAATAAATGACACTGTTACAATAGTAAAAAGGCATAAAAATATGAACATGTAACTCTCAAGGGGTAAGAATTCTTGGTCCCACTGAGAGGGGGTGAATCAGACAAATCAAAACTTAAACTCTTATAACTAAACTCACTGATTCACTCGGTAAGTATTGAATATAGTAAATAACCAATTCACCAAATAATATAAGCAACAATCAATCATTCAATCTTAGCAACATCAAATTAACTCATCCACACATGATATAACTCATAGACACCAGATTTAATGAGGAAACCCAATTTGGGAAAAACCTCTATGGGAATTGTAACCCACAATAAAATTTGTACCCTTCTGAAGTATGCTCGGTTAAGAACTTATCCTGTTAAAGATTAAAAACACATTTACTAAATGTGACCCTGTTAGGGGATTTACATCAGATTTGTTAAGATCTTCACCCTATTAGGAGTGGCCTTGTTAGAGGTCTTCAAACACTCTTTTGGAATGTCACCTAAGTTTAGGTTTTATATGTAGGATGGTTAAATCCACTCAATTAACTCAATATGCTTGAATTAGATCCTTTATGCTCAATTGAATACTGGCATCACATACTCCATTGATCTCTTTACCAGTCTATAGATTCTTTGATCTGTCTTTCTCTATTCTACTCGGTAAATGTTGTTCTTCAGCTTCTTTCCTTCTTTTCTCAATTCATCAGTTGTATCTACTCTGTGTAAATCTCATTCCTTATATAGACATACATTTTCCTCTTAATATCCTTAATTTGATTTTCCTTTCTTTGAGCTTAGCCATTCGATCATCTTCTTCAATTTATCAACTTGGTAAACCAAATCACTTTTACCTTGGAACTTGTAACTTTTCTTAGAACTTTCACTTTTCTGTTTAACCGCTTGATCTTCACCTTAGATCTTCTCATTGAATTTTCCCATTCATAGATCTTGTAACAAACTTTATTTAATTCATTTCCTCATCCATCTCATCATAGCTTCGCATTAAATCATAATTTAATTTCTATTTACTGTACTCAATAAAACTTGCTTTGCAACTCGGTAACTGACTTCATCACTTCTCAGTGTCTAACTCGCTCTTAGTGCTCGGTAACTATAACCAACTCACATTACATTCTAGTGACTGACTTAGTCTAGCTCGGTAAAGTATCTCTTTCAGTCATAACTTAATTCATTGCAGTTCCCGACTTGCTCAATCAAACATAGCAATTTGACAACATCAAATATACAGTAGAAAACAACTAAAACATCATTACTTCATCATTGTCAAATCTTTATTTGTCACCCATTTAAATTTTCCTCTTAAGATATGGTAACACAATAAAAAACAATTAATCAATTGCTTGACATTAATGACAAAACAACAATTGATCTAACCATTTCTACAATCATGATACTCGATCTTCACCATCTTCATCATAAATTCAGCAGTTAATCAACAATCTCCCTCTTTGGCATTGATGACAACCACTATAACAATGTTATAGAAATTGATGATGGTAGCTCTCAAATACATAGCTCTACTCCCTCTGAGTTGATATATCTGTTTCCACTTTGATATTTTTATTCTGAATCTCCCTCTTGGATAAATATTCTATTTTGTAACATACATTTTGAATCTCCTTCATGAGTAAATGTTTGTAATTCATTCTTCTCCCTCAATATATCTATGTAGATAAATGTCATCAATTCATTATTCTCCCTCTTTGACAACAATGCCAAAAGGTTATACTCCTGAAAACTTGTTTCAGTAGTGGATTATACCTTACATATACTCATAAAATATTACATAATGAAATATTTTCACAACTTCGGGCATCACCTAAAGTGTGTCACAATAACATTAATTCAGAAATATATATTCTAATGAAATATAGAATTGATGCAACATGCCTCATGCTCCTTAGTGAATATTGGATAGGGGAAGAACTTCTAATTTACCTCTTAGATACTCAAAAGCATCCTTAGGTAGTGGATTTGTAAAGATATCAGCCAATTGTTCCTTTGAATTCACATATTCCAACTTCACATTCTTCTCTTGAACTTGTTCTCTCAAGTAGTGATACTTGATAGAAATGTGCTTGGTCTTTGAATGCATAAATGGGTTCTTTGATACGTTAAAAGCACTTGTGTTATCACAAAAAATATTAATCAGGTCTGTGATCTCTTCTTGCATACCTTCAATTAATTTCTTAATTCATACTATGTTTGCACAATTCATAGCAGCAATTGCATATTCATCCTCGACAGTAGACTGTGAAATACAACTTTGTTTCTTGCTCAATCATGTAACCAATCTTTCTCCTAGAAAGAATGCACCTCCACTAGTACTTTTTCTGTCATCAACATTTCCTGCCCAATCTGCATTAGTGTATACTTGCAGATCAAAAGTACTTCTTTTCTTGTATAGTAGTCCAAAATATTCTATGCCTTTCAGGTATCTCAAAATCCCTTTTACTACAGACATATGTGTTTCCTTCAGATTAGAATAAAATATTGCAACTATTCTAAAAACATGTGCTATATCAGGTCTATTGTGAACAACATACTACAATTTACCAATCATGGATCGGTAAAGAGTATTATCCACCTATTGTGTTTCATCCTCTTTAGATAATTTGCATCTAGTAACCATCGGTGTTCCAACGGGTTTGGAATCTTCCATACCAATAGTTTTAAGAATCTCTTTGATATACTTGGCTTGTTTAATATATATTCCTCCATTAACTTGTTGTATCTGTAGACCTAGAAAGAACTTAATCTCTCCAATCATTGACATCTCAAACTTGTGTGTGTATTTATTGTACCTGCAAGCTGCAACACAACACTTCAATATGTCATTATATTAGTGATAAAAACATGAAAGATTGGAGGAAAAGCACATAGAAACCACTAAAATCGACATATTGCTTCCTATCTAAGAAGAGTGTGATAAATTCTATAATTTCCCTCACATTATGCATAAATCAGTGACATATACAAGCATGGAATGGAAGATTCAAATAGAATGAAAGCTAAATGCTAAATCAAAGTTCATTTTAGAGCTCCAAAGAAAGATTATGAAATTATGTGAATATTGAGATAAGAATGCATTTAGATTTCTAACAAATTAGAACAACATAAGATTACTTTCAAATTCTAAAACTAGGGGCCTATTGAGCTCAAAATTCATTCCTTTTATAGAAGAATTTGAGGAATGAGTGGTCAAGATTGATTTATGAAGAGAAGTGGAGATTGAATCTTTGGTGATCCATGTGAGTGATCCAAGTGATTTAAATCTCATTGGCTAATGGATTGAATTTCCATTTTGCAAGTGAGGGGTTGTAATTAGGAGATTTATTTAATTTTCTTTAATTAATTACTTTAGCCAATTATTTAATTGCTTTGATTTGATTTAAAATAGGCCAATGTAATCAATGTGAGTTAGTGATGAAATCACTTTGATTTTAGGAGATTAAATTGACTTTAATAAATTATGCCAATATTTGAGTAATTGTCTTGAAATTATTAGGGGTATGATCACACTTGGGGAAAATAGGGTCTCTGATTAGAGTAGACCAAATTAGGGTGGTTACATTTTCCCCTCTTTGAATTGATGTGCGAGCAACGCATTGATTCAAAGAATGTCTGATGTTGACTTCAGAAAGTTTGAGAATTCTATACTTGATTGAATGAAATAGCTAATGAGATCAGTCTCGCACTTGATTGAACTAAGACTGATAGTATTGAATTTGAACTTGATCGAACAAAGGTCAATAAAACAAAGATCTTGAGATACCAATTTTGAACTTGATCGAACAAGAATTGATAATACTGACTCCGAACTTGATCAAACGAAGGTCAGTACAAAGCTGCTAAGAGCTTGATAAAGATATGAGAATATGTAGGCACAGATATCCAACTTGTTTAGCATTGAAGCCTTCTATCCAATAGTCCCAACTTGATCGAAGGAAAATGTCATACCCCTAGTCTTTTGATGATGAAGTCATTTTGTTGCTTCTTGAGCACGAATTTGATTGATTTTAAGTGTGATCATTCCCCCTCAGGAATGAAATTGAATGAAAAAGAATTAAGTCCCTCTGTAGAATGATAGATCAATGGAACAGATTGATTGGATCGAGAAAGAATCAATTAGAAGAGGCGATGAAGCGAAAGTGTGTTAAGAGAAAACACAATTTTACCAAGTCGACTTCTTGAAAATGTAAATTTTGAGTCTAATAAAATGATGTAGGACCAAGATTTTGACAAATAATGTGCAATTTGTTGATATAGAACCCGAAGAACTAATTGCGTAAAGCTTGCGAATCATTTTCTGAACATATAAAGTAATTCTGCATTTTTGGGAGACTGTCGCATAATTTTTACTATGTTGTTCAAAATATTGCCTGTGCATTTGATTTCATTCCCGCTAGATCCAAGAAGAACAAATTTGAATTTTGATAGTTTGAGAAGAGTTCTGGAGCTTCCAGACATCTCAAAAAGGTCAATATAAGTGTTGAAAATCACTTTTTACTCATTCATTTTTACTTTTATCCTCAGTAAATCTAGAGCTGTACAGAGAAGATGGTGGTCCCCCATGGAGAAACATTGATTCGAGCTAGCACGTCAACACCAATGCCTGATCTAGTATGCACCACCAGTGAGTACATCGATACCTACTTGTTTATGCTTTCTATTTTTCATTTTGTCAAATTTTGTAGTAGTCAGGAAACTTTTCATTTCCAATTGCATCTTGTGTTCTAGGTCGCATCCGGTCAATCCCGCATCACATCTGATTTTCTTATAGAATTCTGGATCGCATCATGTGAGGAGGTTTTGCATCACTTTTTGTAAAATTTTAATCATTCTTTAAATGTGTTGTGGCCTATGAAAATAGGATCACACCCTGCATACAGTGTTGCATCCTGTCAAAACAGGATCGCTTCCCATATTCTTTATCGTATACGGTAAATCGCGCATCGCATCTGGTATGCAAGATCACATTCGGGAAAAATAGTGTCATTTTCTATTTAGGAGTTAGTTTCTATCTAATTTGACTATTTTTCCTTTCTGAAGGCCATAAAGACTTAACTGTTTAATTTTTTGTGTAGTTTCCTTAGCTAGGGTACTGATGTAAACATGTAAATGTGTTCTTTGACAGATCTACTTTGAGGTTGTGTCTTTTTAAGGACCTCATCCTTCACGAGTCCTTGCCTTATCTTGTTCATTAACAATCGATGAGCTACAAATTATAGGGCGTCTCAGATTGACATCACATAAGGATTTACTTGACATCAGGGTAAATCAGGGGTTGTTGATTGCTTTGGCCGAGAGATGGTATTAAGAGCACAACACCTTCCATCTCCTGACCGACGAGATGATCGTTACACCAGAGGATGTGTGGCATATAATGCACATTCTTGTCATGGGTCGAGAGGTATGGTTTGATTCAAGCTCTGCCATAGTGATTGCTTCTGTGCAGAGATACTTTGCAGATCTGTCTATAGTCTATCATTATCTGACTTGGGACTACATGTGCGATTAGTATGATTGGTTACCTATTTATATTGTTGGACTGATTGTAGGTGTACTCATGCCTGGCAGAGCTCAACATGGATTCATGTGCGGCTAGGTAGAGACACTAGAGTAGATGGTTGTCTCTTCTCATAGATTTGGCTAGGGTAGTTGTATATTATCCCACATGTACATAGAGCTACATGAGATTGTATATGAGTACTCTTGGAGTATGACTGTTGGGATATTGATTTTACAGATCTGGGCTTGGGAGCACATCCCAGTTACACGACCGATAGTAGATAGTCAGAGAGCACCTAAGTAGCCATATGTATACATGTATTTAGGATTCATCTAGCAACCCCACCTAGGTAAACTGGGAAATTGGTGCTGTGTTTTTGACGATATGACACTGGTCGAGTGGAGGCCATATTTAGATTGTGAGGAGTGGACCTCAAACAAGAAACCAATGCCTTATTTTTTCTAGAGTATATTTTTGATTGGTTGTACCTGCTACATTACAGAGTGATCCATTGTTACTCATGTTCTGAGGTAGTATGGCCAGATACAGGGCATGTTATAGGACTTGACATCTTACGTACACATCTGTGATGAGGAGCCTCAGTGGGGAGCCTGATTGTCATATGAGACTGCATAGTTGGAGATCATTCCCATGGTTTTAGTTAGATGGGATTACCTTCCTAAAATTGTAGATGTTGGGTGCACAGATGTATATCTTGCCCATTTGTTATAGTTTCCCTTTTCTTGGTTTAAAACACCCGATGAGGTAGCACCTCGCATAAAGGATGCCCTTAAATATGATCCTAAAAATGATAGACCTGTGAGAGGCAGAGGTTGACCTCAGAGATATGGGAGAGGTGGGGGTGGTAGGGATGGTGGTAGAGATGGTAGATGCCCTCCCTAGGATAGGGGTCAGAGACATGGTCAAGATGATAGAGGAGATAATGGAGATGATAGGGGTGGTGATAGAGTGGGTGATAATGGAGTGGGTGGCAGGAGGAAGAGATTCTAGTTTGTGCCTCTATGGATAGATCCAGGTCCTTTACTGACTAGGCAACACCAAAAACAAAGACCATCAGGATAGGTTCCAAGTGGAGGAGGTGGACCTCCCAAATAGGATCCTCCTAGGGATACTGGCAGAGATACTGGTAGAGATGGAGATGCATTATCATAGTGCCAAAGAGAGCGAGAGAAGCTCAGAGGTTGGATCACTACCTTGGAGACTTTTTTGGCAGATAGGGACAGGCAGTTGGATGTGATGAGATCAGAGAGAGATGTCCATGCCTGCACAGCTAATCATCAGGGCCAGAGAGCTACGTATTACTTTTCTCTATATTATGCGATGGTTCCATAGGCACAAAGAGCTCCATTATATTCCATAGTTGGACAATAGTCAGAGGGAGCAATGCCTCCACCAGCTCATCATCCTAGAGATGATGCACCACTTCCTCCTCCTCAAAATTGGGGAGAGGGTGGTTGTCAGACCTAATGTATTTATGATATCTAAAATATTTTGTATATTGACCCTACTAAGATCATCCATTGTACTGTAGATTTTGATACTTGTATATATGTTTCATCATGATCGCACCGATACTCTTTGTAGACAGCTCCACCTTTTTTATCTAAGTATTCACTGATATATATCTGAGAGAGTTGTTTCTGATTCATATTTTTTCATGAGTTCTCTTTGTTTGATAGATGTTTAGATTGATGCACATTATGATTATGTACTTGGTATTTGATGATTTAGAAAAGATTCATGTGATGACTATTGTCAATCAGGATTGCACCTATATCTAGATACAAAATCTAGCCATCTTGTTGAAACATGGAAACATTCTCCTTGGTGGATGAGAGAACAAATCTTCAGATTCTAGGTCGGTTCCTATTGGATTTGGGATATCACCTAATATTGACTTTTATGGTTTTGGGAAAAGGGAGAAGGATAATTGGAAATAAAATGAATAACTAACTAAAAAGGGTGATACACCAAATGGATTCAGATTTATCAGAATTGCAAGTCTGTACCTACAAGACACACATTACTAAATTCTGCAATCATTTTCACTTCTCAACAACTAGGATGGTTTAAAATTCACTATTAGGGTTTGGTGCCACTAATGGTAGGAATTTAACCAGCAAACATGTAACTTCTGCAAAAGGTTAATTCTTTATAACCTAGAATAGGAATTTAGAGCAATTCACTAATCTATGCTTGAAAGGGATAAACACTTAAATGCAGAAAAAACTTAAAAGGATAGATGACAAAAATCAGAAAAGATATGTGAATAATAAGGCCGGCTTTATTATCTTTAAAATCCGCAAAATTGGTTACAAAATACAAGAAAAAAGTGCAAAGGAATGATATGTTCACTAATACAACTTTTTTCCCAAATTCTGAACACCTACAAATGAATAAGAAGTTTGAATATATAGCCTCTAAGGCCAATTTCAAAAAATGAATTCCCCCCCTCAAAAGGTGTTCCTAAATAGATAGTTATCTTGATTTTTAAGCCCAATTGATGCTCAAAAGTATAGCTTCTAAAAATCCCTCCATGATTTAAAAAACCCTAAATTTAAGGCATAAGTCATGCCTAAAAATTAGCCTAAACTCATATCCCCTAATGTTGATATATTTTGATTTACCTCTTTATAGTATATATCAACATATACATATTACAAAAATACCAACTAACCCTAAATGTATAAACCCTAACTCCATACAAAAAAAAACTGACACCATAGTCTAAACAACCCTAACTCAACAACATATTTCTAAACTCATCCACACTCGACATTTTACTCCATGGTCAACATGAACCATAAAATATCACTAACATATCATGTGATGAGGATTTCGTGGCACTTGCAATGGTGTTTTCATGCACTATGGTTGACAAAAACTTAAATCTACATTGTGGACTCCAAATTTTATCGGTTTTCAACATAGGCATTTTCATTTTTCATTATGTGTTTTTGAGGAAAACTTAGGGTTTTTGTTGTTGTTTGGCATCACCATGTCTACATTCGGACTATTAGACTTTGTTGTTTATTGGAATCTTTGCATGAAGTTTGGGCTTGGTCATGAAGCTGAGACTCCTCTCTATAATTGTCGCCATGCTGAGAAGGTAACTCAGACTCCACTGTAGTTTGCATATTTCTTTGAATAGCACAGGTTTTTGTATATATGTTTTTTTATACTAAAGTTTAAAAGCATGAATAATGGTGCTTTTGCATTTTGTTTAGGAAGCTCGGGCTCCTTGCTATGAATTGGAGTGTATCTGGAGTTCATCATTTCATTTTCCTGTTCTATCTTTGGCTGTGACTTTAGTTTGCATGTATATCAAGCATGAATCTTGAGCTTGAGTTATTGTCCTTAAGAATAGAGAGCTTGAGCTCTTCCCACCAAGTCCACATGTTAGGTTAATGGATACAATCAACTAACCAATGTTTGTATGTAAATTTCATGTGGGATGACATTTATGTATGAATGTTGGTTTGCTGGTTCGGTTTACTGACCTAATATGTGGATGCTCTTCTTTCCTAAATAGCAACTCCTTCTCAATGTAGAATAAAAACTATATGCAGTAAAAGGTTTCATAGACTATGTCCCTTTAATAGTTTATTTAGTTATTGCAGATGTATACTTTGTTATTGCATTGATGTTTATATGGATGTACAGCTCTGAAGGCTTGATTGTAGCATGTTGTTTTAGGTATCTATGTATTGCTTAGATCCAGTTTGGATCTAACTATCTTCTCTCTTCATAATTCAAGACAAAACGGGAGGAATACTTATAATGGGACAAGAATGCAGAGCTAACAGAAAGATAAAGACAGGGACACAAAGACATGAAAATTCAAATGACTGGTTACTAGAATGCAGAAGACCTCTCCAAGGCAATGCTTAGATCCCTAAATCTTCTAATGCTCTTTTATTACTTTTAGCATTGTACATCTTCTCTATGTTTACAATTGAAAGATGTAACCTATGAAGGAATACTTGTTTATTACATTCACTTTGAATGTTCAATGTAATGATCAATTATGAAATTTAAAAGTTTAAATCTAATCAATACTTAGAGAACATCATCAGTGTTAACATGAATGCAAAAAAAATGTATTTTGTCTTCAATATCTGAATAGTAGTGTTGAATGGATGTACCTTTATGCAACCTTTTGATGTTTATAGTTGCTATGCTACATGTGTACTTTCTCTTCTCAATTTAAGCAATTTTGAATTTAGGAAAACAACTATCAAATCCATAATTCAATGTAAGATAATAATTAATTTACCAATTTAGTGTGCAAATAAAATGATAAAATTTTCTGGCGACCTCCCAGGGGTGTTTTTCCTACTGAACAAAATTAGACCAGTTGCCTTTTTCTCATCCATTGGGCCAGAGTCTTCAACTTTGGGAACAAGTGAACTTCTTAAACTGAAAACCAACTGAAAACTAAAAACTGAAACCAAACTAAAACTTGTGCCGACCATCACTTAGGGAAAGCAAGAACTATCAATGAACAACACCCAACACTTCATTATTGTTGTCTGAACCTATGCTTATGATGTGATACAATAAAATTTGTCCATGTATCATATGATGGACATAATTTAGATGATGATGATGTTGTCCAGAAATAGAAACAAACTAAAATCAATTGTAGAATGAGCTTGAACAGTAAACTCAGTTGCATGGTATAGGTGTGGGCATGATGCATATGATATGAGACAGTGGAAATTATCCATGTCTCATATGATGGGTATAATGTTCATGCACATATCATGTGATTGATCTTGTTGTTTCTATTCATTCTAACCTTCAAAACTGCAAAGCAAACTATCTGAAAAACAACTTCTCTTCCCACCATGATCTTGTTATTGAGATATGCATTATTGATAACCAGGAATCCCAATGGATTCTTGATTGTGCATGGTGTGTATCTTCTTGATTTGACCATTGTGAGAATAGAAGTACTAACTACAACTAACTGAAAGGAAATTAACTATGTGCAAAGCACTTATTCACACCAAACTAACTCAAAAGCAACGCTTGAGGTGGATCCCATTAACTGGGATTGGAAATTATTCTCCTTCCATATTTAAGAGCTAAAAAGTGTTATGGGAATTGCATCCTGTAATCATAAATGGACCATCCCAAATGGCATCAAATTTTGAATGCTTACCAGGTCTACTCTTCATCTCATCCCATTTCAGAACCAAATCACCTTCTTGAAAGACGCTTGCGATAGATTTTTTGTCAAATGTCTTCTTCATTTGAACATGATGTTCTTCCAACTTCTGAAAGGATTCTCTCCTAATCTCTTCTAAATCTATCAATTCAGCCAACCTTACCTCCATAGACTGCTGGTCCAGTAGGTCCAATTCCTTGATCAGGCCCAAACTTGGCAACTCTACTTAAATTGACAACCTTGCCTCTCTTCCATAAACCTGTTTGTAAGGTGAGTTACCTATCGAGCATTTTGGAGTGATTCTATCAGCCCACAAGGCTTGCTTTAACTTGTTGCTTGAAACTCGCTGGTTGTCTTCAATAGTCCTCTTGATGATGCAAATTAGATTTTTATTTGTTGATTCAGCTTGTCCATTACCTCGTGGGTAATAATTAGATGAGGCACTAGGATAAAAATTATTATTTACTGCCCAATCAGTAATTCTTGTGCCCAAAAAGGCCAAAGCATTATCAGAAATAATGGATTCAGGTGCTCCGAACCTTGCAATCAGATCTTCATAAAAATTCAGAACTGAAGTTTCATTTGCATCCTTTAATGCAATGGCTTCAGTCCACTTAGTAAAATAATTTTTTGTTGTCAATATATATCTATGACTTGAACTTGATGATGGGTTTATAGGACCAATAAAATCTAGGCCCCACTTGACAATAGGTTGCTCAACTTGAATTGGATTAAAAGGTAAAGCTGCTAACCTTTGCTTATTTGAGAAAACAACACACTTCAAACACCTTCTCACCCAAATGAACGCATCTTTGTATAGGTTTGGCCAAAAATAGCCAGCCTTCATTATTTTTAATGTTGTAGTCCTTGTTGCAAAATGACAACCTGCTGGTCCATCATGGAATTCTTCTAGAACCTTATTAATTTGATCTCCACTGATGCATCTCAATAATACACCATTATAATCCCTCCTATACAGTACATTATTCAACAAACAATAGGGAATGGATTGCAATCTAAAGTACCTTCTTTTTTATCTTTCCAAACCTTTAAGACAACATCCTGTTTGCAATAAATCAACCATTTCTTTCACCCAATCATTCTGCAAATCTGGGACAACAACTTGTTCATTGTCTTCTAAATCCAAGACAAATTCAGAATCAGATTTTGGAGTGTTATCTCCATTTCCAGCAAGCTGTTCATATAAACCATTACCTCTTACCAACTTGGTAACTTTAATTTCAATGTCATATTCCATTGCCTTTGTGATCCAACCAGCTCTTTTTGTGTTGAAGTCCTTATTCAACAAAAAATCCTTGACAGAAGGATGTGCAACCATCAAATTTATCTTTTGTTAGAAAGCATATGTCTGAATTTCCTCACACTTCTAATTACAACAAGTACATGCTTCTCAACAAATGAATAATGCAGTTCATAGTCCTTAAGTCCTTGACTAAAAAAGGCTATTGGCTGCTCACAACCTATGTCATTCTTCTGAACTAACATGACAGCAATACTATCAACATTCCTATACACATACAAAATAAAATCCTTTGAGAAATTAGGATTTAGCAAGGTAGGGGCAGTAGATAATGCTTCCTTAATCAATTCAAAACTGAGTTTGTCTTCTTTGTTCCATTTGAAAGCAATATTTTTCTTGATCATGGCTATTAATGGCATTAGTAATCCAACAATATCTAGAATGAATCTTCTAACAAAGTTGATTCTTCCTAAAAAACTTTGAAGGCCCTTTTTATGAAGAGGAAGTGGTAAGGCAAGAATAGCACTTACTCTTTCGGGTTCAATAGTGATACCCTCCTTTGAAATAATAAATCCCAGCATTTTGCCTTCACGGACAACACATATACTTTTCTTAGGATTTTGAGAAATACCGTATTCTCTGCATCTCTCAAAGATAACTCTTAAATGTTAAAAGTGTTCTGATGCATTCTTTGAGAAAACTGTTATATCATCCAAATAAACAAGTACAAACCTGTACATCAAATTTATGAAGGCCTTGTCCATAGCCTTCTGAAAGGTAGCACCTGCATTAGATAAACCAAATGGCATCTTTTGATAAGCCATAGTTCTCCATTTGGTTGTAGTTGTTGTTTTGAATCTATCCTCTTCCTTCACCAAAATCTAATTGTAACCAAAGAAACCATCCAACAATGAGAACCATTCTGAACCTGAAACAACCTGCAAGATCTGTTCCATTGAAGGTAAAGGATGTCTATCCTTTAATGAAGCTCTGTTCAAGTCACAGAAATCAACACATAATCTGATTTCTCCATTCTTTTTCCTAATAGGAACCAAATTGGATACCCATGAAGTATGTTTGATTGGGAAAATGATATTGCTCTCAATCAGCTTATTTAATTCTTTAATCATGAGATGCTCTAGTTTTGGATTTATTCGCCTCTATTTTTGCCTAACTGGCTTGGCTCCTGGTTCTAATTCAATTGTGTGCTAGAAAATATTAGGATCAAATCCTTTTAAATCTGAATAACTCCAAACAATAATATCATGAAATTCATTGCATAAGTTAAATAAGGTTTGAAGCTCTTCAGGTGTACATACCTTTCCAATTTTTAGCACTTTATCCTTTGCAACAACAATTTCCTCATAATGTTCCTCTTTTATCTGCAAGCTAGATTTATCCTTTTTGAATTGATCATTAGTACCAAACATAGATTCTAAGGTCACAAGACCTTTGGGCATCTTGTTTTTCCTCAATTGAATGATCTGATCTTCGTATTGCTCCTGCAATCTTTGCTAGTTTGGCTGTGCAAACTCATCTTCCTCTCTTAAAAAATTAACAATATGTTGGTCAGATTCAAAAACTTGCCAACAATCAACATTGTTAGGGATAACAGGTCTAACAATTACTTTAACATAATTCAACCCTTTACTATTGCTGATTTTTGTTGGGATATCATACTGGGTTCCAATAGCAGCAAGCCTATCAACATGTTTGTTCTGATTTATAGGAATGGATTGTAGATTAGAAGCTTCAAAACCTTCAATCAAATCTCATACGACATGCTTGTAATTTTTTAATAAATCATTCTTGGTTGCATGTATATTCCTAACTTGATTCACAATTAATTTTGAATCTCCATAAACTTGCAAATAGCTAACACCTCTTTTAATGGCCCACTTCAATCCATTTATGAGGGCTTCATATTCAATAACATTGTTTTTACAACTAAAAGTGAATCTGAAAGAAACATAATACATTTCATTTTCTGGTGAAACCAACATACAACCTCCTCCTACACCTATTTTTCTGCGTGAACCATCAAAAAATAGCTTCAAAACAACATTAGATTGTTGATCTTGATCTAGATCTGCATTTTTTACCATAGCTGGAAGAATATCAGAAACCTCATGGATAACATAGTTACCCAAACTTGGCTCCTCAATTTGTTCATCTAAAATTCTTAAATTGTCAGTTGCCCAATCATCTAACAACACATCAGGAAACTTACTTATTTGTGTTTGAGCTTCAAAAATATTAGGTGTTTCCTCTTGATCAAATGATATAATTGCTGATTCATTCCTAGCACTAGCAACATACTGTTCAACACATAATTTTGCAATTGGTTCTAAGGGTATAGTAACCTTAGTACCGTATCTAGTGTGGAAAAGCATGTGAGTCTAATTTGCTGATAGATAACCTCCTATCTTGGCAGTAAATTCTCTTGACAAGCATATAGAGAAGTTAGGAGGCAAATCTATAATGTACACATCTATAGGAACTGAAAAACTAGGACAAGCATGCAGCGTTAAATCAAGATCCCTTATAACTCCTATAGTTGCAACTGTTGTCCCATCTAATTGGATTACTCCTCTTTCAAGTGGCTCATACTTGAGGCCTAGCTGGTCTATAATTTTCTCTGGCATAACCGAGCTAGTAGCACCAGAATCAATCATGCAATTGTGGACTAGATGCTATCCTATAATGACATTGACATAAAATGAAGGAGGTTTGATCAACTTAGTTGATTGCTGGGGTGTACTTATGTAGGATTTGAGAGACATGCAAATCCACAGAACCTGAATACACCTGCATACAAATAACCTGATACAAAGTGGAAGCGCAAGAATGAAAAGGAAGAACTCAGAGATGCTCAAAAGAAGAGTCACGATATTATTCTCTAAGTTATGAAAAAATGTTGCAAAGTTCAGCCTATAAAGGTGAACAAACCCTAAAATAGAAATACTAGGTTACGCAATATAATTAATATAAAGTATTAATTATATGCACCTAAGAGACAGCTTAAGTGAAAAAGAGTAAGTAAACTAACTAATTACTCTAACACCCCCCCTTAAGCAAAGCTCAGGAGGTAAGCTAACCTAGCACAGCTATGAAAGCAGAAAAAGAGGGTCCCGACAACAAGGCCTGATCAGGTACCCAACAACAAGGAAATCTCTGTAAACCGGAGACAAAGGAGAAAACCTAGTGGGAAAAAATCCTCTCCAAAAAGAGATAAAAAAACAAGCAAAGACAAAAAGAATGACTTCAA
>MU216783.1:0-24526 GCA_018584345.1 Thuja plicata | reverse complement strand
TGACTGAGCTTGGACTGCTCACGAGTTAACCTGTCACAGAAGGTCTCAAAAGAGGGCATAACATGCCGTGCACCCAGTGCATCCATAGTGGAGTAGAAGGTAGAAGTGAAAATTTGATAAGGACCACAAAGCTTGGAGAGTATCAGGAAGATACACTCATCATCTGACTTCATCTTTCCAGCAACCTGTAGAATAGATCGAAGAGACTTGAACTTCATCAGGAAGTCCTCAATGGTAGTGAAGGAGTCAGGTGCCAAGGAGGTGAACTCTACATCTATCTGGAGAATCTTGAACTGATCCATGGTGCCAAACAAGGTGGAGAACTTGTCCCACATATCCCTGGGTGTACTCAGACCATCCAGGTGGAACAACAACCCATCTGAAATGTTCATGGCAATGAGGCCCATTGCCTCATCCATCCTATTTCTGTGCATAAGAGCCTCATAAGGCCTTTGAACGACTGGTTGAGCTGCATCCATGAAAGACCATAAACCTCGTGACATGAGGATTTTGGTCATGTGTGGCTTCCATGTGTGGTAGTTGTGAGGTGTCAGTCGGGCCACAGAGGGGTCCGACATTGGAAGAAGAATAAGACGAAAGTAGAAGGGTCTTTCTGAAGGAAATTGTAGAAATTAAAATGCACCCCCCACAATGTATAATCCTATCCCCTGTGCACCACAAATAATCAATTACTGAAAGCACAGAAAAAATGAGAGAAAAACCTGAGATCCCGAGTGCAGAGAAGGAGGAAAACAAAGTCTCAACTTTCATGCCAAAAATGAAGACACAAATGACTAAATCAGAAAACCAAACTAGCATCATTGTGTCCATCTTAGAAAGACCTTTCCGACGATATAAGATACTTGCATTTTTGAGTCCGTTTGCTCAAGTTACGAGCAAAAAACCAATAGGACCCTCAAAGTGCATGCTTGCTGGAAAAACACAGGCACTGCTTTAAAATTGACGGCTGTTTGGCTGTCGGCTGACGTCCTGGTGACATCAGTTGACGTCAGTGCTGAGGCTGGGCAGAGATCGGGTGGAGGCCAGGCAGCGACCGAGCGGAGGCTGGGCGCTGGTGGTGCCCGAGCGGAGGGAGGGCGGTGACCGAGTGGTGGGAGGGCGGCGGCTGGGCACCGGAGGCGCGCCGGTGCAACCACTGGCGGCGGTGGCCCTCTGGTGGCACGCGGGTGGCGTGGAGGGATTTAAAGCTATAGGAATAATTTTAAATGCCAAAAATCATTTAAAAAATGATTTTTAAAATTTTTTTTTTTCATTTTGCGTGTCCGTACGGCCCTAGTAGGCCAAATTTTTTTTCCTGAGGGCATAGTAACCAAAATGGTCAAAATTTATATGTATTTCAACTCTCCCAGGCCTTCTAAACACAATGGCAGAGTCTGTTTTGGCTCAAATGGCTCCAAAAAAAGTGCCTCCTTAGAAATCACAAAAAAACCCCAGAGAGGCTATGACTGACGTCTTCGAATCGCGACTTCAAAACACCTTCAAACCAGATAGCGACAGGGTGGCTCTGATACCATGTAGGATTTGAGAAACATGCAAATCCATAGAACCTAATTACACCTGCATGCAAATAACCTGATACAAAGTGGAAGCGCAAGAATGAAAAGGCAGAACTCCGAGATGCTCAAAAGAAGAGTCACAATATTATTCTCTAAGTTATGAAAAAATATTACAAAGTTCAGCCTATAAAGGTGAAAAAACCCTAAAATAGAAATACTAGGTTGCGCAATATAATTAATATAAAGTATTAATTATATGCACCTAAGAGACAGCTTAAGTGAAAAAGAGTAAGTAAACTAACTAATTACTCTAACAACTTATACTTGCAGCAACTAAAACCTTAGGGTTCTACTAAGACAAAATTTTATCAGATAGTGTGAGTGCTTGTAATGCCTCTTGTAACATGTCCTTTTGGCTTGGAATATCCAAAACAGCCCACATCAATAAGGGAACATTTGTCTTCTTTAAATGATCAACAATATTGAAGCTTTGAATACTAACCTTTTGGTGCTGTTTTAAAACAACAGGCTCACTTGTTGTCTGAATTGACTATTCTACTCCTTTTTGAGCTTTTAATGTCTCTTTTGTCTACTTTTGAACTATATCAGTAGGCTGTTGTACTTTATCATTTGGTTTTTGATCATTTCTAGCCTTTACTTTTGACCTTGTTCCTGCTGCTATAGGTCTCCACACTTGATTGGGGTCAAAATTTGTCGCTAAAATAACTTCATCATTATTGAAATTCACCAAAGACACATCAGGATTACCTTGTGTTTGTGATTGATCATATTGTACCTCAGATTGACTATTAACCGGCTGCCCTTTCAGAACATCCTGTCGTCTAGCTTCAAGTGCATGAGGGAAATCCAGCCAATAGTGCCCATCATTACATGTGTTGCACCATTCCTCTTGCACATAATTAAATTGAGGAATTACTGTTAACTCCTTGGAGGTACTTGGGGTTGCATAATTATATGCTTGACCAACTCTTTGATTGTAACTTCTTTGCTACCCTTGAGCTTGTCTTGGCTAGTTTGAACCAGAAGCTTGATTCAATGGCCTATTCTGCTGGTAAGAAGCTTGTGGAGGCCTATTGTATTGGCCTTGCTACCTCTTCAGGTTTGTTATCTCATTGCTATAATTATGCAAAGTTCTTAGAATGCTATCATTTGTATCTTTTAGCTTCATAGTCTGCTCCTTTATGTCCTTGATAGGAGCTGAAGCAACATGTTCCTCTGCTACAATATGCATATTAAGTTTTGGCAAAGGAGGAACAACAACAATAGGTGATATAACAACTAGTACAACTAGTTGTATCTCTGCACAATAAGGTATTGGAGGCCTTGGAGGTAATTTTCCAACTTGTATCAAGCTGTTCTCTGCTCTAACAACAATATCATAAGTATTTGGTAAGGTATTACCTCCATAAACTGTATCATAAGCACGATATCATTGTTAAATTCTTTTAAATAGAACATAAATGCATAGTCATTAGATGGCTTAACAAATCTTGGAATTCTGTCCCAAGTTCATTGAAAATAAAAGTTGAAATCAAAAATATGCTCATTGATATTTCTCTTAATAGTAGTTAACTGCTCAACCAAAGACAAATTATCTGATCTATCTTCAAACTTACCGATCAAAACAATACCTAACTCATCCCATGTACCAATAGATTTAACTGACAAAATTTTAAACCAGACTAATGCTTTACCTTTACGCGATGCCGCTAATAGTTTTAATGCTACATCATCATGAGTAACCTGGTGTAATCCACATAAAGTAGCAATATCTTTAATATGCTCAATTGCTAAAATATGATTCTCACCATTGAAATAAGTCAAACCTTTCAGTGTTGTTGGTGGAATGTCTTGATGAACGATAATGTGCAATGGGCTGCCAGCATCAAAGGCCACAAATAGAAAATTTTGAGCCATCTATACTGGTGGTACTTGCTATTGAACTACAGATTGCACTTGCTATTGAACTACATATTGAAAAATAGATTTGTTAACTTGCGTTACCTTTCTTTGATATGTTTTCAATCCTGGGGTAGCGGTGCCACTTGTGGATGCTACAATAGCGAACTGATCCTTTGATGATTCCTCAAAAATGGGTAATTCTAATCCATAATTTTCAATAACACTTAAATCTTCAGGAAAACTAAAATCTTCAATAATTACCTTGTGGCTTTAAGAAATGACAGCTTGATCCTCGAATATAGGATTTTCGAACAGTGAAAAATGAGACCCAAGTAAATGTTAGAATAGTCTCAAAGGATAACTGAGAGGGGGGGTGAATCAGTTATCAACTACTTTAATTCTTTTTCTTTTCTTAACATAAAGTAAATGCACATTCAGATAACACAATAAAGAACACAACAATTTTGGTTACGGGGAAACCAAATAGGTAAAAACCTCGGTGGGAATTAGCACCCACAAAGAACTGTACTTGAGTATAATTATCCCTATTAAGAGATCTTGCAACTCTATTAGGAGTTGTTATCTATAATGTAATAAGTACAGAGACCTGGTTAAAAGTTGGACCCTGTTAGGAGTCTTTTACAAGTAACCCTGTTAGGGGTGAGGACTCACTGTCCAAAAGCTCACTGCTAAAATGATGAAGGCTACAACCTTCAGTAGAATAGATATACACTATATCTGATAGATGAGCTATTTGAGTAGACCTGCTATCTTGACCAGTTCTAGTGTGTTGTATACTTCCACTTCTTTACATAGATCTTTTCTTGATGAACGAAATGTCTCTACTATCCCAAAACAACAGATATTTTGTCCTGCACTTGTTATGTCTCATTTCTTCTCATTCACACTTGGCATTCATCAAATGAACTACTATAAGTATCTTCTCCAAAGGATGTGATCTTCTTTGGCTCTAGGAGTCTCTTCAATACTTATTTTAGTCGGCCACATCATCCACCCTGATTAGAAACACGCAACTCATACTGAATAGACGCGACGCTCCACAAAGTCGGCTCCACCAAATTAACTCCAACTTCATGATTTTGATAGAACATGTTTGGGCCCTTTAGATAATTATCTTTAACTCATAACTAAACATGAATACAAACACATAGATCCCAAAGATAGGTGCAACTCAAGAAATAATGTAATTACATCGGCTCTTCACAGATAGTCTTCAATCTCTGTAACTGTCATAACTAATTAACATAACTCAACTAAAACTTCACATATGACTTGGCGTGAATGCACATAGCATCTAGAACATGTATACACCATGGAAATGAACACACATAGCTCCAAAAAATTTGTATTGATAATTGCATACAGAACACTGCTCTATATTATATGTTGTCATCAATGACAAACATACAATCAATTATTTGCATAGAAGAAAATCTTCAAAAATCTCCCCCTTTGACATTGATGGCAACATATGATATCATCAACTCAAAGTGTCTTCCTTATTTTTATAATCTTCTCAATATCCTCATCAAAAGTTCCTCTTCACTGCTGCTACTCTGTATACTCCCCCAAAGTATATGCTCCCCCTTACTAATACTCCCCCTTTGACATCAATGAAAAAGGGTGTTAAACATCATTAAGCACAAGTACTTCTCCAAAAGTAGAGTAGTAAACCATTCATCAGTCACCAAGGACTGATGTTCTTGCTACAAATTCTAATCAAAC
The DNA here is from genome assembly GCA_018584345.1 of Thuja plicata. NCBI lineage: Eukaryota > Viridiplantae > Streptophyta > Pinopsida > Cupressales > Cupressaceae > Thuja > Thuja plicata. The sequence continues at coordinate 19,340 of MU216783.1, read as the reverse complement.
TCAAGAAAGGGAATTACTCCCAATTTCTTCCTGAGATACTCAAAAGTATCTTTTGATAATGACTTTGTAAAAATATCTGCTAATTGTTCTTTATTGCTCACATAATCCAACTTTACTTCTTTGTCTGCAACTTTTTCTCTTAGGAAATGGTATTTGATCTCAATGTATTTTGTCTTTGCATGCATCACAGGGTTCTTTGACATATTGATAGTATTGATGTTGTTACAGTGAATAACAATAGGATAATCAATCTGAATACCAAAGTCTTTAATCATCAATTTGATCCAAACCATTATTGAACAATTCAATGCTACTACAACATACTCAGCTTCTTCTATTGACTGAGAGATACAATTCTGCTTTTTCCTTGTCCAAGTGACCAATCTGTCTCCAAGAAATACTGCTCCTCCTGATGTACTTTTTCTTTCATCAACACAACCTGCCCAATCTGCATCTGTGTACACATGAAGTTGTATATTCTCTAAGTTAGGGTACCATAGACCATAATCAATAGTCCCTTTTAAGTATTTGAATATTATTTTTATTGCCATTGGGTGATTGTGCTTGGGCTTAGCTGCAAATCTTCCAACAATGCCAACTGTATTAGAAATATCAGGTCTAGATTGAGTAAGATATATGAGTTTTCCGATCATATACTTGTATAGGGTCTTGTCAACTATTGTGGAGTCATCATATTTAGAAATCTTGCTTCTTGTTATCATGGGGGTGCTTACTGGTTTGCAATCTTCCATCTCGAAAGTCTTCAATATCTCCTTCACATACTTAGACTGATTTATGAATATGCCTTTGTCTGTTTGTTTTACATTCAATCCAAGAAAATATTTGATAGGTCCAATCATGGTCATTTCAAATTCACTTTTCATTTCTTTGGTGAATTCTACACTAAGTTTGTCATTACCTCCAAAGATAATGTCATAAAAAAAAATAGCAATAAGTAGTAGTCCTTCATCTGTCTCTCTTATGAATAAATTACAGTCTGCTGCTCCTTTTCTAAATCCCATCTTTGTTAAGTAACCATCAAGTCTCTCATACCATGCTCTTGGGGCCTGTTTAAGTCCACAAAGTGCTTTCTTTAATCTACATACGATGTCTGGTTTATCTGAAAGTTTGAATCCTTCAGGTTGCTCTATGTAGACTTCTTCCTTCAAGTCACCATTCAAAAAGCTGACTTGACATCCATTTGGTATACCTTAAAGTTCTTGAATGTTTCATAGGCCAAAAAAAACTTGATAGCTTCAAGTCTGCTCACAGGGGCAAATGTATCAGTGTAGTCTATTCCTTCTCTCTGCGCATATCCTTTACATACTAATCTTGCTTTGTTCCTTATCATTGTGCCTTCTTCATTCATTTTGTTCCTGAATATCCACTTTGTTCTAATCACATTCTTGTCATGTTGTCTAGGGACCAGTTCCCATGTTTCATTCTTGATTATTTGATCTAATTCTTCTTGCATGGCACTTTGCCAATCTAAATCTTTGCACACATCTTCAACACTTAAGGGTTCAATATGAGAAAGTAAGCATACCTCTTCATCAATGGTTGAACCTTTTTCTCTAGATCTTGTCATGAATTTTACACACTGATCTCCAATGATATCTTCCTTAGAGTGGTATTTGGATGTGTATCTTGAGTTCTTAGGAGTGATACTTTCATCTGTAATCTATGATTCTTCTTCACTTGGTTAAGGATTGTTACATGATACATCAATACAGTCAAACATTTCTTCGATAACTGTGTCCTTATTGATGGGTCTGGGCTCATCTTCAATCATGGGAGAATAGTCATAATATATTTCTTGAATCATAAACTTCTCATCAATCTTCACATGAGTACTTTCAATGATCTTCTTTAATCTTTGATTAAAACATCTATAGGCTTTTCTTTTAGTAGAGTAACTACGAAAAACACCTTCGTCGCTTCTAGCATCAAACTTGCCAATGCTATCATCTCTCTTGATGTAGCACTTGCTTCAGTATTTTACAGTAGCTACATTACCAAACCAAATTTCATAGGGTGTCTTGTCTGCGCCTGGCCTTAATTGCATTCTATTGATAGTATAGACTGCTGTATTGACCGCATCTCTCCAATAAGTATGAGAAACATTTCCTTCAATAATGATAGTGCACGTTGTGTCAAGTATTATTATGTTCCTTCTTTTTGCAATCCCATTCTGCTGAGGGGTTCTAGGTGCACTTAACTATCTCTTGATTCCATGTTCTTCATAGTAATCATAAAACTGGTCAGAGGTGAATTCTCCTCCTCTATTAGATCTCAGACATTTTATCTTTAGTCTAGATTCATTCTCAACTTTAGCTTTGAACACTTTGGACTTCGCAAAAGCTCCAGATTTATCTTTTAAGAACGCAACCCACATCATCCTTGAGAAATCATCAACACACAAAATTAAATACCTTTCTCTGTAGTAAGATCTTGTTTGAGTAGGTCCACAAAAGAGAGGGTTTCTCATAACTTGTTTCTCTTTGGATTTTTCCATGGCTAGTACACTGATCTTGATCAAGTCTTCTTCTCCCCGTGCATTTAGACTTGCTGAGTCAGGAGTTAAACTTGACAATAATGAAGTTGATGGTTGAATGGATGGGGTGAATACAATATTCTGACTAGTATCCATACATTCAATTTTTACTGGGATCTCCATGACTGGTGTCTCATTAGTTTGATTGTCTTCCTCTTTATTCAAATCTGTTGAATCTTTAGAGGGAACTTCATCTTGTTGTAAAGATGTGTCATCAGCGCATACCTCCTTTATCTCTTCAGTGCTTACAAATAGTTTTTCAACTTTGTTCATGTCGTTTTTAGAAGCAGTCACGGATATTTTGACATCATCAATTACAATATTTTCTTCTGAATCTTTTGTTGTATCAGAAGGTGATGTGATCTTGGGTGCTAAAACCTATGGACCTGTCATATGCACACCTTGAATTATTGGTTCTGTAACTTGTTTGGGAGGAACTTGAGTTGCCTTAGCTATAGGCATCATTGATGGATACATATGTCTATCTAGAAATACCTTCTCAAAAGCTTTTTGAGTATCTTCTCCAACTAGATCATACTCTTTATTCATGATATGAAGTGTTCTAGTTTTGGTTTTGAGATGAGGTTTAACTAAATCCAACAATATAGCTTTCTCATCATGTGAGCAAAAAGGGAGAAGACTATCTAATGTCTCTTCTCTTGTCCTCATATCTTCTTCAATTGCTTGCCTATTTAATAGGTCTATCATATTCCATACTTTGTCTAGTATGACTGTCTTGAGTTCCAATACTAACTTTTTGAACTTAAACATATGAGATATAATCATTGAATGAATTTATGATTTGTCTATTGCTTGATACTTATCATAGACATTATTGATAGATTCTAGTCTACCTTCATTAACAATTCTATTCTTTAGGAATATTAGACTGGGCCTGAATACTACCTCAGGAGGGGATTTGTGTTCTTTACCTTGATCCTTGTGGTCCTTGAGGATGGGTGACTTGTAGGAACTTTCTTCTTCCTTTTGGTTAACTTGTTGGGTACAGAAGGGGGAGAGGATTCTAGATTAATGGTGGTTGATGGCGCAAATGTACCTTCATCAGATTTCTTCTTCTTCTTCTTCTTAGGCATATCATCAGACTTTTCCTTTTTCACTTCTATGGGATTTTTCTCAAGTTCTTTAGCTATCTTATCTTCCCTAGCTCTATATAGGTCTTCTTGTCTAACACCATGAACTTTTAGGATATTTGAAGTAATCCTTGATGCCTTCCTTTTGTTGTTTGTACTGTACAAGATAGAATCAACTTGATTTGTCTTTTCTCTATAAGTACCCCATCTAGGTTCATTGGGATCCTTGGGCACATATAGGAGGACTTGTGCATAACCTTCCAAAATATGTTCTTCAAATTCATATCCGAGTGGGTGAATCCATTTTGTTCTAGGCTCAACAACTTCCAAGCAAGTGCAGTCAGTCTCCACCATGAAGGATATGGTGTCTTTGTATTTCTCAACTATCTTCTTAGGTATCTTGAACCTCTTCTGCATCTTGATCCCAAATTTTTTGATATCCATGTCCATAGAATCCTTCACACTTCTCTCTGATGTAGCCTTTAGTGATATATGAGACATAGTAGGTTTACTCTTGTCTAGGTAAAGATTGGAAACTTTACCTACTATGTGAAAGTAGAGATAGATGATCAATGATCCAAACCTAAATATCTTACTCTTGTCATGCTTAATAGCTCGAATGTTGTCAATCAATTGAGCGTGCAATATCTCACATAGATTATACTTGGTATTATCTTTCACCATCTTTATTGCTACAAGGACAGTAGCTGTAGATACACTATTTAGTCTGCTTGTGTGCTAAATTTTTTAACCTAGTATCATTGTGACCAGTTTTATGTCATCTTCCTTAATGGGATCAACTGTCATACCGCACCTATCACTTCTGGATAAACAAGCTTGTTCAACCTTCTTTTTCACATCTTTACCAGTTGGAAGTACTGGTCCTATTTTAGGAAGTCCAGTCATGTCATGAATTAGGTCTATGGTAATATGGATAGGAACTTCACTAATCCAATAGAGGTCATCATGTATTTTGCTCAATGGGTTTTTTACCCATTCTGGCTCATAAAACTTATGCGCATTAGAGTACTCAAAGATAGGGTTATCAGTGAGATGCATATATTCATCCTTAAATGAATAGTTTGGTTTCATCACTGAGGCCATGAGAGTAGCAATACTGTTATCTCCAATCATTTCCTTTTTACAGTATATGTACGCATGAATGTTTTCTACATGCACGACTCCTAGCGAAGTCTTAGAAAATGTTCCTTCTACATCATCTAGTATAGAATTTAAGGGATTCTTCTTAAACACAAATCTTTTCCTTTCAACAATGTCGAATACAACTGGAGGGGCCATACTTACTTGTTACTTGGATAAATAGGGTTTCATGGTAATTTGAAATGACACGACTGCTAGGATTCTGTTTCAACTTGCAATATGTTCACCAACTGATCAAATTGATACCTTTGAATGTTTGATGCTTAGTGCTCCTATGCTCTGCAAATTTTATCATCTCACATGTAAACAATGAGAATAATCAATCAATCCATCGATTTATACAAAATTTTTTTTGCATTTAATGTCGTATGTGCTTTCACTGAGACTTTCAAACTTTATTCAGAATGTAGTATAGACAATGCGTGAATTCATACTGCATTCTCTTTTTATCACTAACATGAATTCAAAGGCACGTACTTGGAGGTGAGTATACCAGCCATGTAGGGGTTCAGAGCTAGAATAGACCCCCCTAAGACCTTGAGGGTCAACTATCCAAAAGTAGAAGGTGCATCCACTAAGGATGCATCTACTACCTTGTTCTCTTCATTATATTTCTTTACTTCAACCCAAATTTTATTTGAATTAGCTTTAGCTTGCACAAACTTAACTTCTCCTGATTCTTCAAAGAGAGACTTTTTAGGATTTTCTTGTCTTTGTGTTCTTGACCTGCAAAATATTGAGATGTGTCCAGCTTTTCCACATGAATGATAGATGATAGGAGGTCTGATGTTATTATTCATCATGCTGCATTTCTTAGCTATGGGTCCATTGTAAATACATATCTGACATGTAATATTCTGCAAGTTTCTTTGAGGTTGATTTCTCTGATTGTATTGAGTCTGGTTCCTTTGGTTCAGTTGTGACTGATTTCTTTGATTTTTCCTACAATGAATAGCCCTATGACCAAACTTATTATAGGAGTAACAATAACCACTAGAAGGTCTTACTTCTTTACAATCTCTTGCCAAGTGTCCATGCTTGTTACAAGAATAACAAGTTCTGTTAACTTTCTTGAGTTCATCTTTAGGTGGTTCAATTTTAGTCTCTACAATCTTCTCTTCTTTCTTTGATTTTGTGGATGCTTCTTGTGCTTTCTTTGTTTCTTGCATTGAATTGATTTCAATTTGAGCTACACTGTATCCGATACCAGTGGTATCACCTTTTAGCTTTTGTGCATAAAGTTGTGATTGAATTAGATCAGAACTTGTGTGTAGTTTATCAATCTTATCTTTTGCTCCTGATAATTCAGCTTCAATTTTATTGTTGATGTTTTCTAACTCCAAGATTTTCATATTAGCTTGCATGAGTTCTTCATCTAACTGTTTGTTTTCTTTGTTCTTCTCTTCAATAGCTGTTGGGATGTTAGTTAACTGGTCATTCAATTCTTATATCTTATCCTTTAAAGACATGTTTTCTTCATTCAGTTTCTTGACCATTTTACCCAAATCATTTGTAGAGCAATCTTTCAAATCTTTTCTTAACTTTTTGATAAGCATTTGTGAGCCATCAAATTTTAGTTTAAGTTCCTCATTTTCTTTCTCAGATCTGTTTAGTTCTTCAAGGGCTGCTTCAAGATTCTTTTTTAGATGTTTTTCTTCTACTGAATCCATGATCTCCTCAAGTGGTTAAACTTTCTTTCAGAGGACCAGAGCTCTGATACCAATTTTTAGAAACACTGAGAGGGGGGGGTGAATCAATGTTTGTCTATTTATTCTATTTCAGCAACTTTAAACATAAATCAAATATATATCAATTGAAGCTTAACACAAGAACACATAACACATGATATGATTACGGGGAAACCTTGATCAGAGGAAAACCCCAGTGGGAATTAGTACCCACAATTATTGCACTAGTATAATGAACTTGTTAAAGTTCCTTTGCCCTGTTAGGAGTAGTCTTTACAATGCTAGTACAATGACCTGGTTAAGGGTCTGACTCTGTTAAGATTCTTTTACAACTAACCATATTAGGGGTGAGGACTCACTATCCAAAAAGATCACTGCTCAATAGGATGAAGGCTACAACCTTTTGATAGTTGATATACACTATATCAAAAAGGTGAACTTTTGTATGTGACACAATTGTCTGATCAGTTCTGGTTATGTGCTGATGCTCTTATACTATTAAAGAGACTTATTATGTTCTGACATCTTATAATCTTCTTTTATATCTCTTCTCTGCATATTTGATGACACTTCTTAATACAACTTTTCATGATATGTATATATGTCCATGCCTGAATAGACATGACTATAAAGAAGACCTTAGTCGGCCAAAAAAAAACATTCACAACGCTTCCAAACAAATTGGCTTAAGTGTGTCTACAATAGTGTTTAATACATGATTACAAGCTTATTACAATAGGTGCTTATCCTTTACAAAAGAAAAGATTACACACTAATCAATAAAATTGAAGTCGGCTTCATACTCTATTTTCTAGACTACTAGTGTACTTGTTCTTTCTATAACTTATGTGTACTAACATTTTGTACCATGTGTGTATAGGGTAAGAATAAAAACATATCACAGAGCTTATGTCTGAAGGTGCTTAGTCTGAATCGGTCGTACGCACATGCACTAGTGCTTTGATCATATGTATATCTCTGTTCTATCTTGTCTTCTATACTTAGTCAATTTCCACTTCAAAGTTTGCTATCAAAACTTCATATGACTTTGTTGCCATAATGACAACACAAAATAAGTCATATACTCCCAAGGAGTCAACTTGCCAACAAAAACATCATCATACCATCCTTGAGCTTTCCGTAGCACACTTGTAGTAGAGAAAGATATGTGTCATCTTGTCCTTTGTAGGCCAATCACAATATGGTCTTTGTGATTTAGCTTCCTGATTCTATTGCGAGGAATTAGAGCCTCTTATTTAAGTTTTTAGTTCTAGTTTCATTTTTCTACTTTCAGTTAGGGTTATTTAAAATTGTTTTATCTGACTCATGGGCCGAGTCATCTTTGAGTTATGATTGAAAAGACAATTATCTAGAGTGCTATACATAGCTAAAAGTAAACTAAGAAAGGGTTCAACTTTTTTTTTGATATTTTGGATTTTTCCTAAAAATACAGGGGCTTAAAACAGTTCGATCCTAAAATTTTGAGTAAGTTGTTTATTTTCTCTGATAATTTTATCTATGAATGAAAGAAAAGATTTCTAGTTGTTGACTTGATCATATCAATATATATGTTGGAATGGTTGTGAAATTTATCAATACTTCTGTGTGAGTTAAGGATTTTAGTCAATAAATTAGATAATTAACTTATGAGAGAATTTAGTTAAAATGTTATGATTGGACAATTGAAAGAAAATATTCCATAAGATCCTGAGATATTGTTACATACAAAATCTGTGAGTTCTTTTATTTAAATTATTCAAAAATCTATCTTGAAATATCAGTGCGTATTCATTTGTGGTTATGAATGGATATTATAAATCCTTATTCATTTTCTGGTTAAAAGTGTGCATGAAATTTTCATTTAGTGAGTTTCATTGAAAATTATTTTAGAGGGAGTTGTACCTTAATTCAGAGGGAAAATAGTTTAAATTCTCTACAAAGAAATATATTTACTAATTTACCCAAAAAAATTTGGCGATTTGGCAATGTATTTATCCGAGGCATAAGGGTTTGAAGTAAAAAAATAAAATTTTCAAAGTCCAAATACAGTATATGTCAATCTGTTAACCAGCACAAGGACATTCAAAATTATGGATCAAATAATAGTGTATTACTAATAAGTAAAAATTGGTTCTTCATAATGACACAAGGAACACTATTATTTCAATAAAACCTCAATTTCTCTATTTGACAATGGTCAATGAATGAGAGACAAAAAAGGAGCAGTATTGTTACACAAGCATGTAGAACATTGTTATCGTGAAAGAGAAATATTATTTCTTAATGTAGAAAAATAATAATGAGAACTATAGGGCATGGAGAACACGTAAAATGAGAGTACATAAATAATGTTTTGAAATATGAAATAATGATCAAATGTGAGTAATACTTTATCAACAAAGTCTTAATAGAGAAGCAAATCAGTGATAATAAGTTTCTAATGCGTTAAATAGTATTGATAAAAAGTGACATTCAAGTTCAATTGGAAATATCATGAAATCATAGACCATTGATGAAAAAGGATAAGAAGAACACTGACATCCATAAAATCATAGTGGATTGTGGGCTTTGTTCAAATATGATTGTTGTAAATACTCTGCTAAACATTTATGTAAATGCAGAAGCATGGATAAGGCATGTGTAAATTTTAACATAATGCATCAAATAAATGTGGTTTCATGGAAAGTAATGATTGTAGGATACCCACAAAATGGATTTGTTGGAAATGCTCTAGAAACTTTCAAGAAAATGCAATTGGCAGGTGTGAAGCTTGACTCAACAACCTTTTCTGACATCCTTCGTGCTTGTGTCAAAATTAGAGCTTTTGAATTGGGGATGTAAATGCATAAAAGCATAAAGAAAGGAGGATTTTTTGTGAAATTTTATAGTTACAACTTCCCTAGTAGACATGTATGCAAAATTTGGAAGCATACACAAGGCATGGGAACTATTTTATAGAATGCGTCAAAGAGATGTCATCTCGTGGAATGGAATGATTGAAAAATATGCATAAAATGTATTTTCTAAGAATGCTCTTAAAATATTTGAATTAATGAAGCACTCTGGAACATGTCCTAACATTGCAAGCTTTTCTTGCGTTGTATGTACATGTAGCCATGCAGGTTTAGTAGATGTGTTACTATGCAACAATGTCTCTTCACAAGGCACTATTTTTTGACCCATGACATAGCTATCTTAAACATTTCATATCAATGACCTTTGTGTATTTTTTAGTATTTTTTTTCTATGACTGCAATTTCAAAGCATATCTAACCTAGGCCCTAGGGAAAATACATCTTAAAGATATCGTAGGTCCTTAAAGGACCTTTTAGTTGACTACGCCACTCATCACAATGTATATGTGCACTTCTCTATGATACCCCAAATACATCTTAGGTAACAAATAGATCCTATGGTGATAATTGTGACTTTGAAAATATAGTTATTCATTGGTGAAAACAATCAAAATTTCTATCAAAAGCCTTGAAAGTATTAGTTACTTCTTCATCATCAGAGGAAAAACCACACATAATAGAAAATGGGTTTCTCAAAAAAAGAAATACATCACTAAATAATCCTAAATCATTCAATAAAATAGTAAACATGTTCTCAACTGATGCATGAATGAAAAAAGAGGATATTAGTCCCACATTCTTAATTCTAAACATTTTAACTTTAACAAACTCATCCCAAGTCATTTGAGAAACATCACTTAAATATTTTTCCTCTAACAATTTAATCAAGCAATGATGGGACAGAAAATGTGGCCTACCTTTCATGGTTTCTGTCATGCCCAAAAGTTAAATAAATCCAAAAGAAAAATAATAAACAAGAACCATAATGTAAATTGAACACACTTTCTCTCACATTTGCATCGACAATTCATTGAACTTTAAACACTTTAAACAATATCTGCATCTAATCTATATGCATAAAGATAACTCTTAATAAATTTGCATTACTGATATTATCTAACATCCACTTACTAATCCAATATACTAAACCATAAAAACTAAATCCTAAATGGAATTATGCATCACTCAGACAAAATATCTAATAGATTTCCTAATTACATAATCAGGTGTTGTATACAATAAAAGGATTTAACAGATCCATAAAGAATTCATGCGTCCCAATAGTCCAACTATAACAACAAAATAAAATTTGTATTGACTGGAGAGCATATAAGTGAAAGATAGTGCTAATCTATGCCAGGCTAGGGTAGGCCTCACATTCCTAAGTAATGTAAATAAGGAAATATTAAGGCTATTACATTAACTAATATTGTAGATTAAACTTTCAATTAACTTAATTTGTCAAATTTGCATAGGTGTGTTATGGAAGGAAAAGACTTCATCTTCTTTAGTTAAATATAACATATTTAAATGGAAAATTTAAGTTCAATTGGTAAGTTTTTTTTTAATGCCCAGATTTTGGGGCATGACAGTTTCTACTACATTGATTTAAAGTAAATTGTAGAGAACATTTAGCACATTTGTTCTTCTCCCATACTGCATATGGCTCAAAATATTGAAATGAGCTGAGTCCAAATAGGATTTCCTCCCTTCGCATGTCAGATACTTCATAATATACACAACCACCTAGTGTCATTTAGGAGGTAGACAACCCCCTAGTTTCGTGTTTATCAATAATGAGTTGAGGATCATTCAGATGGCTGAATTGAGACCTTACATATCAAGCATCTTTAGTTATAGGGAATTTCTCTCTAGTTGTAGACAACCCTATCACTTCTACAATTTGTTCAAGTGAAGCAATTAATTTTAGTCCCTTCACTTTTATGTATCCATTAGAAAAAGTCTGAAAAAATCTTGCACCAATCTTGTCATTATACCCATTCAACCTTAGGAGGTAGTCCAACCACCTGCAATTCCAAAATTATGGTTCACAAAGTAGGTCTTAAAGAAGAATATCATGAACTGTGGGCTCATGGTGAACTGGTAGACTAGACATTTGAAGAAAAATGGCATGAAAATCTCCAGAAATCAACAATTTTGAGAAAAAAAAACCAAAATCTCACTCTTAACAACCTTCCTCCAGATTACCTTCCTACAACTAAAAATATCCTTCATGAAACCAAGAACTTCTACACAAATCCTTGTATCTTTCATTTGTTTAACACAAGAAGCAATGACACATTGAAGAAAGACACTTGAGTTGAAATAACAGTAGTAGGAAGTATAATGAGAAGTACAAAATGATATGAAGAAAAAATATTTCATATGCATGAATGGTCACATCAAAATTCAAACCAAAAATAAATTAAAACATTAAGTGATGTTGCAATGACATGCTAGCGCAAAAACACTCCCATTAGCTGGCGTGGATATGAAATGCAATCATAAATTCCCCCCAACTTAAAGAGACATATGTTTCCACACATGTGGAGGTGAAAGTATAGGACCAAAAATATTTGTATGCAATTATTAATTTTAATGAAATTATAGTTAAATAAAAGAATCTAACAGTTAATGAATACACATAAGTCGAATGTGTGTACCTAAATTTGTTTTATAAATGTATTGACTGTGGCATGACCTCAAGAAGAATACATAAATAACCATCATATCAGCTATTAACTTAGTGGAATAATGAAATGAAGTGAAGGTTGGATGATGTGGAAGACAAGTGGAGTGGTATGGAGGTGAAAAATTTATTGCTGAAGAATTATATGCCCATAGTATGTAGTAGTATTTATTATGATTGTATGCAAATAGAATTATGAAGAAGGTGGAACATCAAGCCCCCCAATTTTGCTGCAAGAACTTTGGATGTGTGTTGATCTAGGAACTACTATAGGAACTCCTCTTTTGTAGTTGGATTATGATATATTTGTAACCTATGACTGTTGAACATTAATTTAAATTTGACAAGATCAATGGTGGAGAGTTACACAACACCATTTTGAAAGAGTTACTTGATTACATATGGGCCCAACTAATGAGTTTGGAACTTCCCCATATTGTCTTTGTACCTATAATCATACAAAAGTTCCCAATCACCAGTGTTGAATTTCTTATCTTTAATGTATTTATCATGTCATTTCATGAATTGATTTTGCACCATTTCTATTTGTTGGAAGGCAGATGTCCTGATTTCATCCAAAGTGTTTAGTTGCAAGATCCTTTCCTTCTGAGTTGTAGAGAGATCCATATCTGGTTGTAGTATTGTCCTAAGTGTCTTGTGTTCAAACTCAATAGGAATCATATTTGTTTTTCCATACAAAATTTCAAATTGGGTAAAACCAGTGGTAGTTTTCCATGTTGTCCTATAGACCCAGAATACTTCAAGAAACTTGTTTGCCCAATATTTCATGTGGATTGCCACTATTTTGGTTAGAATGGACTCAATCTCTCTATTTATAATTTTAGCCTATCCATTTGCTTGTATATGGTAAGGGTTGGATTTACTATCCCTTATGTTGTACTCATTGACTAGTGTGGTGATCAAAGGGGAAGTGAATTGTGCACCTTGATGAATCATAATTTCCCTTAGAACCCCATAGAAGGTAAGGGTTTCCTCATAAAGGAACTCTGAAACTTTGTTATCCAAAGCATGCTTCATTGGTTTGATCTCAACCCACTTAGTTACATAATTAGTACACACTAAGATAAATGATTTTCCATATGAGGAAGTCTATAGGTCCAAGAAATTCCAATCCCCATTTTTCAAATGGTGTAGCAATCACTTGGGGATACAATGATATCTCATCTGATTTATTGGGTCTACCCATTCTTTGGCATCTATCACCTTTCCTATTATACTTGGTTGCATCCTTGTGTAAAGTAGGATAATAATATCATATGTTCAATATCTTCATTTTTGTCCTTTTGGATGCAAAATTACCTCCACAAGGCTCATCATGACATGCATATAGAATTGCATACGTCTCATCCTGTTTGACACACCTTCTCATGACTTGGTCTTGTCCTGCATAGAAAAAACAATCAGATATCCAAGAAACATTGAAGCTCTTTTCAAAAAGAAAAATTTTCTCCTTTGGTGAGAAATGAGTAGGGATTTTGTTAATAGCTATATAGTTAAGAGAAAGTAGATTTCCACAATCCATGAGATCGATTGCAATGTTATTTTTGGATGCGATTGTGTAAATATTTTTGCATCAACATTTTGGATCACACTTCATGATCCATCATCAGGAAGAACATGAAATAGTTAGTTATATTTGCATACCAAGGTGTATGTACAATAATATAAAATAGATGCTCATCTAGAAAAGAATCATAAATAGTTTCAACATCTTTTTTATTTTGCAGTCTAATTTTTTTTTTCCACCATATTGGCTTTACCTAGCTTGTAAATTATGGTAATGTCAAATTCTTGCATCAAAAGTAACCATATTTCCAATCTGCATATTATTGTAGGTTTGTTCATAAGGTACTTAATGGCTACATCATCTCTGTGAAATTGGATATCTAGTGATGTAGTGTCTGAATTTGTTAAGGGCCTAGATAATTGTTAATTATTCCTTCTCTGTGATAGTATAATTTAGCTCTGGTCCTTGCAGATTTTTGTTGATGAAGTAAATGGAATTTTCTGTTGTACCTTATTTTTATTCTAAAATTGCTCCAACAGCATGGTCTGATGCATCTGTATGAATATGAAAAGGTATTGACCAGTTATGTCCTCTAAGGATAGGGGCTTGAGTAAGAACTCACTTAACTTGAAGAAAAGCCTCTTCACATGCTAGTGTCCATTCAAAATATGCATCTTTGGTTAATAGAGTATATAATGGTCCTACTATTTTTCTAAAATACTTGATAAACCTCCTATAATAGTCTGCAAGAATCTCCTTACATCATTTTGTTTAGTAGAGATAAGATTGAGAATCACCTCCATTTTTGTTGGATCAACTTGAATACCAGCTTGAGAAATATAGTGCCCCAATGCTACCCCTTCTTGCATCATCATGAAACACTTTTCACTATTCAAAGATAGATTATGATCTTCACACCACTATAGTACCTTTCATAAATTTCTCAATGCTTTCTCAAAGGTACTACCATATGCAATAAATTCATCCATATAAATTTTCATGCAATTATGTGAAATATCTGAAAATATACTAATGACTCCCATTTGGAAAGTTGTTGGAGTATTGCACAGGCCAAATGGGAGAACATAATAGGCATAAGTTCCCCAAGGACAAGTAAAGGTTGTCTTTTCCTGATCTTTTGGTGCAATTCTAATCTAGTTGTATCACTAAAACCATCCATGAATGAGAAATACTACTTCCCCACTAAAGAGTCTATGTCTTGATCTATAAAGGGAATGGGAAATGATCCTTTTTAGTTGTAGTATTTAACTTCCTATAATCGACACAAACCCTCAAATTTCCTCCTTTCCTAGGAACTATGACAAGGGGTGACACTGATTGACTATAATAAATGGGATAAATAAACCCTATATCCAACAATTTTTGCAATTCTCATTTTACTATCTCTCTTAATACATGGTTAATTATTCTTTGTGATTGTCTTACTAGCATATCCTCTTTGATATATATTGTATGGGTACACAATATAGGGTCCAAACCCATCATATCATTATAATCCCATGCAAATTCTTTCTCATGAGATTGAAGCAAGTTTTTCAAAGACGTTTACTGTTCTTGAGTGAGTTTGTTATTGGTGTTCAAACATCTACCTACTGAGACCTCAACTTGCTTATTTAATTCTATCATAGATGCATCACTGAGGTATTAATTTGTAATTCATATGGAAACAGTGTATGGAGCATATTTGTGCTTGTAGGAAAGATTGATGAACTAGGTATAGGGAGGATGGTTTGTAATGAACATGCATCATGTGATGAATAACCAAAAGGTTTCTCACCTACTCCATAATAATTTCAAATAAAAAAGGAGAGTACTTCATCCTCCTCTTGAAGCTGCAAGAGGGATCCATATCTATTACCATAAGTTTCACAACTGAATTAAATTCCTCTATTTCTTCCCCTATATTTGGCCATAGTAGTTGTGCTAAATCTGGTTGAGGTTGTGTGGGTGGATAAAGAGCATAATTTTTCATGGTCAGACCATCTAAAATAGTGATGTCTCCTCACCTACATCATATATATGCATCAGTTGTATCCATCCAAGGCCTTCCTAAAATGATAGGATATGCTCACAATGTGGCTTTAGGAGAGAGTATCATAAAATCGGCTGGGCATTCCCAAGAATCCAAGGTGACTACAAGATCCTCTAACATTCCATCAGGCTTAACGATAGAACTATCAATTAGGTATAGGACAGTAGGTGTAGGTTTGATATTGGTGATCTTAAAATGCTACATGATATCTTTTGTGATCGCAGTAATGGCTACCCCTAAATATATTAAGGCATTTTTAACTTGAATACCATTAATGATAACCCCAACTACAATACTACCAGGATCACAATATTTAGGTATTGTCACCTTTCCAAGCATAATGTTTTCTAATTGATCCAGGACATGTACCATTGGTGGGTCCTTCTTCTTCCTCCTAGGTTTCTTCAAACAAGTTTCCTTAATGTCTTACCATAAATAGGGACATATTTTATAGCTTGGAAGAGACATATCTTAACAAATATATGATTCAATTGGTCTAAATATAAAAGGTTAACTCCTCTTTTTGTTTGGTCACTTATTATTCTAACCTTTGGGGAAATGGAAGCATTGCATTGGATTATTTTATAACTTCTATTTCTTTCATTAGACTTGGTTAGACAAGAAGATCAGGCAAAATTTCTTGTTATAATTTCTCCATAGGCATCTCAATTATAACTGGTAGAGCTGGTGTTGGTAATTTTATCCTAGACCTAAGATGTATATCACTTATATTTATGGCATACGCAAGGTATTGGTTTGGGTCTATAAAATAGACAATTTGTTGTTGTGGCTTGTTGTTAGGATTAGGAACAGGCTATGCGAGTAACTAAGTAGGATTAGGGAGATTAGTTATGGTTGCAATAGGTTGCATTAATGTTGGTTTCTAAGATGGTTGTAAATAACCAACAGGTTGACTGGCCATTGTTGACCTCTTCATTGTGATGTTGTTTTCCAATTATCCTGAGGTGGTTTCCATAAAATTTGAGGTTGTGGCAAACTTCCTTGAGGTTTATGTCAATTCCCTTGAGGAGTTTGTCACTAGGGTGTAGGGTTCTAATAATTTGGCCAAGCATTCTGTGGATTATTCCAAGACTGAGATGGATAGGTTCCAAATTTTAGAGGGTATGAATACTTCCACTAATTACTAGATGCATAATAATTCATATAAGGACCATTAAAAGATAATGGGTTGGGTAGCATACCTTGTATTGGGGCCCATGACCTTATTTGAGAAATGAAGAAAATATTATCATCATCTCCTATGACTTTCTTGAACTCTAATGGATTTTGTTGACTGTCAATGTTGGAAATCATCTTACATCTACAATCCCTCTTATTTCGCCTATAACGAGGCCAATATTCTACCAAAATTGCCTATGCTTCCTCATGCTTCTTATTTTCTTGAAGAGTGTCCAGTTGGGTGGCCATATTGTTTATGATGTCCCCCTTAAAATCCTTCAGAAGATGGGTTATCTCTACCCTAGATACTCCATTAGTAGATGTTGTTCCCATTTTATGTTGGTAACCTCTTTCTTTCTTTATAGATTCTCTAGAGTAATTTAGGCATATTTTCTTGAGATCATCCCAAGATGATTGAGTGGTATATCCTTCTCCTCATCAGGTCCAAAGCCTCAATAAAACTTTCATTGGTTCCCCTTAGAAATATTAATTTTTGAGATTATTCATTAAGTGCATGGTGTGGAGATTTTCGCAAGCTGAATCGGAACCTTGAAATATGGTCCTCCAAACTCTCATCCTCCTGTTACATTCTAAAGAGATTATTCCCTCTATTTAATGTACAATATTCTTTGTAATTTTCAAGGAATAATTTTTTATTTAGTTCTAAGTGTCCAAAAAATTTCTTCCGAGCCCTATGAACCATCTTAGTGTAGACTCCTTAAGAGTAGTAGGAAATAATTTAAGCTTATGGGCATCAATGGTATGATCATAGCTCCTGCAACAGATATCAAATTAAAAAATGAATGTATCAGGGTCCTCTATCACTAGGCCATAGAACTTAGGAAGATTTGAAGTATGGATATTATTGAAGGTAGGAGGTGGAGGTCTAGCCATTCTGGTTGATAAAGTACCAAGGAAAGTTCAATATCAAACAATCTTGGATAAATGGGTCTTAAAAAGAGGTTTTAGACCTACTCAAATGGGAAAATGCATCAGCAAAAGGATTTATTTTATCATTTTATTCTTCAGGAAAATTGTAGAAATCAACTGGCTGATTGGCAGGGTAAGGGTCATTAGGAATAATATACCTGAGGCATCTTTTCTCATTTCTCTATGCATGCATATTGTAATGAATTCAAATCAAATTGAACTAGACTATACATTAACATTGAGTGAATATAAGGAAAGCTAAAACAACATGAAAGGAACTAAAAACAACTAAAACTCATGGATGCAATAGGTCCTTAGTTTGACACCATCCCTAGTAATGATACCAAAAATGTTGGACTTACCAATTAGATCAATAAATAGGCTATAAAAATTCAACGCAAATATTGGACATTCATTCTAAGTAGTTATCTTTCTTATGGTAAAGGCTCATTTAATTACCAACCCAAGAACATGTACTTGAAATGGGTCATCATTGTATGTGCATGAAGTACCATGTAAAAACATATTATCCTACAACTTAAAGGAAATTGCATGAAATGAAATCACTCACACGATCACTAAAATATACTACTAGAATTGAACTCAAACAACTAACAACAACATTAATCAGGACAAATAGACAGTAAACTACTCTATCTACCTTGGCTGTAGAAACAATCACAAGAAACTATCTCTAGTGGCTGCAGGAATAGATGAATGTCAAAGAAACAACTTTGAACTGAAGGAGAATTAACTCCTAAATAAAAATAGGGAAATCCTCACCAAGTGGGCCCCCTTGGATGATTATTTGTAGAACTCTGAAAGATTATTACAAACTCAAAACATCATTTTATTCATCTAATAAAGTGTTGTTACATAAGATCAAATTGAAACTATTCTTTATATGTTGAAAGCTGGAAAATCTACAACATCTATAATTCTTAACCTTTTTGAAGAAGCATCATAACTTTATTTAAAGAGAACTACTAACTAACTCTAACGAATAACTATTCCACTCCCAAAATATAGGTGGACATAATTTATTACATTGCAAGAAAGAAGGAAAGCTTTCCAACAAATGAGGAATAGTTAGTTGTTCAGTTGTAGAGAAGATATAGCATAACCACTTCTTTCTAGATTTATTATTTATAAGGAATGATCACTAAAGCTCCACAAATTTCTCCATACAAGCTATTGTCAATCAGATATTGACTCCTTCATTGTTGGTTCTTTCTTTCAACCAATTTGACTTGGTCCATAGTTGAATGCATGGCATGAATCTCCTTGAGTATAGACTTGACTGATTATTCTTCCTAATTGCTCCTACATCATAGAATTAGAGTTCAAAACAACATAGGTATATCCATTTCATGTCAATATTCCATTCATCAAACCAGAACTATGATTAATATGGATAAATTGCATAGTGTAGACACCCTAAAATGGACAGGCTTGCAACTTTACATTAAAACCCTAATTTTCATTTATTAATTAATGGTTTCTTAATCATTAATTAATCATCTTTTTTCTTCTAAATTCATCTTTCTCAAATCATCTAATCCAATTCTCAACATTAATTAAATAATTAATTTTATTTAATTAATTAAACTTT
>MU216782.1:248122-264695 GCA_018584345.1 Thuja plicata | reverse complement strand
TATATATACACATGTATATACACGTGTATATATACACAGATTTATATATACATTTTGATAGCAATATAATATTAACACAAAAATGGGAATGAATTTTCCTTCACAAAATAATACTCTCAATTCCAATTCCAATTTTCAATTCCAATTCCTAGTCTTGAGGGGGAATTGTGGAATGCTCAAAAAGGCCCAAAATTAGAATTCGCATAACCCTATTCCAATTTTTAATTTTGGAACCAAACAGGGAATTGAACATTTTGGGAATTCGGAAATGCCAATTCCCGTTCAATTCCCATTCAATTCCCATTCCACCCCTCAACCAAACGGGCCCTTAGAGTCCTCGTATAGACACTTCCTATCCTTAATGGAGTTGAAACTATGTCACTAAATCATTAAAACGGGTTGTTATCAACTTAGATTAAAGGAGCCTATATGTATACATATATAAAAAGGCATTGATACTTATATTATTCAATATTAATAATATTCTAAATTAATGGATGATCTCATATAGTATCAAGAAGCCCACTTTGCATACCTACGTCATCTATTGAAGAATATTGTTTTTGTATAGTGTGCTAAGCCAAAAATTTGAGTGCAAGTCATAAAAAAGGAAAGTCTCTTGCAATTGAATTATAGGACAACCTCGAATCCAATAGGACCAGGTGGGGGACATTACAAATATATATTAGTACAATAAATTTACTGAGACTCAATCTCACATGAAAAATTACATTTCTACCATACCAAGCTTACTTCTAAAGTGCTCCACCTTTATTTTTGTGAGAGGCTTGGTTAGAATGTCTGCAGTTTTCTCATCGGTACTAATATATCTCAACTGGATAACATTTCTCTCCACCATGTCTCTAACATAATGGTAAGGGATCTCAATGTGCTTTGACCTATCATGAAATATTGGATTTACTGAAAGCTTTATGCAACTCTGGTTATCACAGTGAATGATTGTGGAATCCATGGTTTGTCAAAACAAACCTACCAGCAGTTTTCTCAATCATACCGCTTCTCGATCTCCCATAGATGCTTGTTTGATTTTGAAGAGCCATTTGGATGATATGACTGATTTGTCTTTAGGTCTAGGTACAATGCCCCAAACATCATTTTTGAGTATGGATTGATATTCCTCTGTTATGACATCTTTCCAAACTTGAAGTTGGAGTGCTTCCTCAACACTAGAAGGTTCAGACTTGATGATTTCACTTATAAGAGCAACATAGATGGAGTATCTATTTGGTCTCTTGCTTTCTCTGAAGGTCCCTCTTGGAGCTGCATAATTTTATGCTTCTTCAATCATTTTTCTTTCCCAGAGAGGTCTTTTATGGCCCACAACAAAATCTCTTAGTTCATAGTAGAGTTCATAGGTGCATAGAGATTATTGTCTTCTATACGTACATGTGTGTCCCTTTGAATCTCAAGAGCATGACCCTCTTCCATATTTTGAGGAAACTCATCATCTATTTCATTAATGTCTTTAGATCTTTTGAATGCAATATCTTCTTCAAAGGTTACATCCCTGCTAAGCTTGATTAATTTCTGACCAGGAATATATATCCTATAGGCTTTGGATGATTCACTCTAGCCAACAAATATTCCCTTCTTTCCTGAGGGTTCTAATTTAGACCTTTTCTCTTTAGGAATGTGAATATAAACAGGACAACCAAATATTCTAAAATGACTAATGTCAAGCTTTATCCCTGAAAATGCTTCTTCAGGAGTTTTGTTATCTACGAGAGAGTGAAGACATCTATTTTGAATGTAAACAGCTGTACTAGAGGCTTCAGCCCGGAATGAGGTATGTAGGTTTTGATCATGCATCATAGCTTTAGCTGCTTCTACTATAGTCCTATTTTTCCTTTTAGCTACCCCATTTTGTTGAGGGTTGTAAGGAACAGTGTACTCCCTCTTAATCCCAACATTATTACAAAATTCTTTAAAGTTATCAGAAATGTATTCCCCCCCATTATCTGACCTTGGGGTTTTGATTCTTTTGCCTTACATGTTCTCAACTAGAGCCTTGAATTCCTTAAATCTCATTAGGACTTCATAAGACTCTTTACATTTTAAGTAGTATATCAATGTTTTCCTAGAGTAGTCATCAACAAAAATTACATAGTACAAAAATTCCCCTAAGGAGGTTATTGTCATAGGTCCACATAAATCAGTATGAATTAGTTCTAGTATATTTTTAGTTTTACTCTCACTACTATGAAAAGTACCCGTTGTGTTCTTCCCTATGGCACAACCTTTGCATATACTTTCATGTTCTTGTTTTAACTTGGGTAAGCCTATTACCATTTTCTCTATAGAAGGTAGAGCTCTAAAGTGAAGATGCCCTAACCTTCTATGCCATATCTCACTTGTAGTAGTAGAAGATTCATGAATTAAGGCTTGGGAAGGGGCAGTACAAAGTTTGTATAGGCATCCATCTCGAACTCCTAAAGTGTATGCCCTCTTTATATTTGAGTTCTTAGGCCATTGATGTAGGAGCTTCTGAGGGTCATAACTTTTGACTTAGATGTGGGTTTTTGCTAGAATTTTACAGGTTATATGAGAAGTTATTTGGATTGTTGAGGGAGTTTAGCTCAATTGGTGGCTGTTTTGACATTTTTTCGGGAGCCATAAATCTCATCTTGGCCTCCGAAATTGGCTTTTCTTGTTTTTTTTTTCAGTTTGTTTAGAAAGTTTTTGTAATAAATCTGAAATCGTGTCTTTGATTTCGTGGATTAGTTGGCAATTCATCTTGCCTTAGTTGGGGGCTTTTCTTGGGAAAAATCAGGATTCGTAGGATGGGTTTTGGAAATTACCAAAAATGGAAAAAATTCGTTCTTTTGGTTTTTCCTAAAAATCTACCAAATATGGTAATTTTCGGAATTGTATTAAGTAGGAGTTTTCTTTCATTGTAAGGTAGAGTAAGTTGGAGAGTTGAATGAAGAATTTCGAATTCTGTAATCTTGTGCTGTGTATTTTCTAATTTGTTGTTCTTGAAGGTTTTGTGCTACATCATTTGGTATCAGAGCAGGATGATGGCTGGGAGAGGAAGAGGAAGAGGAAGAGGTCTTACCCAAACACAGAGAGATATGATAAGCTTGCAAAGACAAGTAGCAGAACTCACGAACCAATTGGAAGACCAAGGATTACAAAGAGAAGGAGATGAATCTGATGGAGTTGAAGAAATAGAAGGACGGGAAGAAGTGAGTTTCGAAGAGAGGCTGCTCAAAGTCTTAGAGGAAAAAAATGAAGTGATCAAGGTTGATGTTTCAGACTATACAGGTAGTCTTAAGCCAGAGGAAGTGATAGACTGTTTGAACGAGATGGGAAATTTTTTCGAATGGAAGTCTATGATAGAAGAAAAGAAGATGAGGTTTGCATGCACCAAGTTGAAGGGACATGTGATGATTTGGTGGGATCATCTCCAAAATGAATGAACAAAGAAAGGGAAGGATAAAATCAAGACATGGAGCAAAATGGAGAAAAAACTGAGAGAAAAATTCTTACCTGTGGATTATGCTCAAACACTCTTCTGAAGGTTGCAGAATTTGAAACAAAACTTGTCTTCTGTGCAAGATTATATAGATGAATTTTATAGTTTGTCCATCCGTATAGGACATCAAGAAAGTAATGAATAGATGGCTGCAAGGTATTTGAATGGTTTGAAATTCACTATTCAGGATGATCTAAGCATGCATCGGATCAACTATATGGAGGATGCCTATTAGTTGGCTCTAAAGGCTAGAGAAAAACAAAATAGGCAGTACAATTAGAGGAATAGAGGAGGACGAAGGGGTACATCAACTCCATTTCGAGGAGGCTCAAGTTCCAGTCAAGGAAGTGAGAAACAAGAAGAAACCCATCAGAATCCGTCGAATCAACAAAGAGGAAGGGGGTTTCAATGTGGTAGAGGGTATGGTAATGGAAGAGGATGGGAAGGCCAAAGAAGACCATTCACTTGTTTCAGATATGGAGGACACATGGCCTTCGAGTGTTCCAATTTTAATATGCAAGATGGAAATCAAGGAGGGCCATCCAGAGTGAACCCAGCCCAGGTTGACAATGAGGGATTTGAACAAGAAGTGTCTCCAGATATCGGAGAAAGTCTCATTAAGAGGACAATGATTATTCCAGCAAAGGAAGATATAAAGGAGAAAGGCGTTGATGATTCATGGCTTAGAACCAACATATTCCGAACAAGGTGTACCTCAGGTGGAAAGGTATGTCAAGTAATTGTTGATGGAGGCAGTTGTGAGAACATGGTTTCTAAAGCAATGGTGGAAAAACTGAATCTCCAGTGTGAAAAGCACCCTCCTACCGAAGCAATCTCCGAGGCAGCCAAAAAAAAGATAAATTAATTGTTAACCAACCTTTTCTTACCGAGTTGGCCTAGTGGTGGAGGACTTGTGCTCTTGAAAGGGAGGTCACAAGTTCAAATCCCACTGGGGGTAGGGTATGCACGCCTCGTTTGTAGCATAATGGATGCCTCTTGCAAGGAGTACGGGGTAGTCCCATATTACTGTCACCATATGTAGACCCAAAAACATATGGCTGGTATAGTGGACTATAAAAGGACCTTTCCTTTCCTTTCCTTTCTAAACCATGATGCTATGTTTTCATATTGTCCATTGATTTCCTATATCGATGCAATTTTATGAGTATGTTGACTTAACATTTTATGCTATTACATCCTATATGCTAACATTTGCTAAATATATAACAAGGCCGCAAAGCACTGGAGTTTTGCCAAAATGGTGTAGATTAAACAAATTTTAGTGTTATTAGAACAATTAGTTTAATATTGATATAAATATAATTATGTTATAATAAATATAATATTTAATTTAAAATAATATAATAATATATAAAAAAATAGCATAAAATAATATAAATATTTTTATATAGTATTTAATATTACATATAAATAACATTGCATAATATATAAATATAAATCAATTATAATATAATATAAAATAAAATTAATATAAACATTATTTTAAATATGAAATAGTAATATAATAGTATAAATATAAGATAACATAAAATAATATATAAATCTATCATAAAATTATATAAATATAATATTTTAAATATAAATATGAAATTATATTGCAAACAAATATTTCTGAAAAATTTGTTCATATAGGTCATTCATGTGAAACTATACAGTATAATATAATTATTTTATGAAAGTATATGTCATTTTAAAATTTAAAAGTATATCTCATTTTAAAACTTTGTAATCTAAACATATATTTCCTAAAAATCTGCTCTTATGAGGTGATTTGTATGAGCCAGTCATATTTTAGAAAACTAATTTTTTAATATGTTTTGTCAAAAATTGAACAGGTTTACATTAATAAAACTTAATATTTTGAGAAATAAGAAAATATCTTGAATCTGATTTGCTAAAGAATAAATTATTAATGACCAATTAAGATCAATATGATGCCTATAGTTCTAGGCCTGTGACAGGAACTAATAATGGCTACTTCATGTACATAAGAGCATTGAAGACTTCTAGCCACTGAATGGAATGAAAGCTAACACTTTTTAGTTCAACTTACTAGTGAAGGTGTTTGCTTTGATTTGCATAACCAATGCCCTGTACACTGTTAAAGTTTTCCTAATTACTAACCATGTTATGACAAAAGGGAGTTGCATAAATATTAGTAGAAGCTTGTATAAGTGAAACTCGTAAGTGGGTTTTCTTTTAAACATAAGTGGAGTCCTTATCATTTGGATACCGTGAAGTTACAAAGAAGTTAATAATAATTCTTTTTTTATTAAAACCGTGAACATTGATGAATGTTGGTAGATTGGTTTGCTTAAAAAAAAAAAAACTTGTCATGTATGTATCTTTGCATGATTTGCCCTTTAACTTTGGGCTGCAACAAAATAATAGGAAATACAGGAATGTTCCTCTTGTGCAGATTGTCTAATTTCCTCTTCCCATCTGTTTACAGGTGTGCAGATGATAAACCATTTGTTCCTATCTATAAAGTGTCTAAAGAAAAGACAGAGAAATTGGGTGTGAAGTTCACTACCATTGAAGAGGCTATCAGACAAACGGTTGAAAGCTTGAAGGAAAAGAAGATGCTTAAGTTGGACAATGATTTGTGATTTTTTAATAGTTGGAACTTTCATTGTTTCAAATATAGACTAGTTAAAGCACAATACTCAAAATGTTGGTGCTGTGAGTGAGACGAGTCTTTTGAAATCTCAAAACATGTGGTCTGCATTAATCGTTTGGTGGGACCAGCCACATGACATTATGAAAAAATAATGGTTTTCGCTTTGTATGCCATTTAGTACTTGGCCAGGGGTTATACTATTCAAAGTTTGAACATAAAGATCAAGAAAGCTATTTAAATAGTAGTAATTTATTTGTTTAATATGTGTAAGATCTAGTTCTTTTGTGCCAAATTCTTTTTGGTTTTTTTATTATGTTGTGTGTTGTTTGAATTGTTTTTACAATACAAACAATGATTATAATAGTGTAGATAAAAAGATAATATTGTAGTACTTTTACAAACTTAAAAGAATGAATAAAAACTTAGAAATTACACTACTAAAATTTTAGATTTAATTCATGATCTGATTTTTCAATATTTCTCAAATATAATGATAAATCAGTTCAAGAAGGTCTTTTAAATCCTAGTAGTTTGTTTGTTCATATGTGTAAGATGCAGTTCTTTTGTGCTGATTTTTTTTATTTTTGTTTTTTGATTATATTTTTGGTCGTTTGAATTATTTTTATAATACAAACAATGACAATAATAGTGCAAATAAAAAGATAATATTGTAGCACCTTTACAAACTTAAAAGAATGATCAGAACTCAAAAATTACACTAATGAAAATTTCAGATTTAATTCATGATCTGTTTTTTCAATATTTCTCGACAACCTAGTTCATAAATTGACATAACATAATCTCACATACCTACAAAATGTAGCCAATGAGTGTCTGAAATTGCTCACAAAATGTGCATTTTGAATGTGCCAAAATGTTTTCAAAATGGACAATCAATTATGGAAATGACAAAACAACAATAAAACACTCCAATAAATTCAGATTTAAACTTTTGCAAACCCCAACTGTTGCCTTGGAAACCCCATGTGGCTCTTCAAGAAGTGCTATGATTTGTTGGAAATTGTATAACTAGCTAGGATAAATATATAACCAACAAATAGAAATAAACTTCTGCAATCTAATGTACAATAAGTTTTGAAAACTCTAGAATGCAATCTCTAATATGGCCAAATGTGACTTCTAAATGAAATCACCAATTGTTTTTTAGATGGTATCCCCAAGGGTTTGCATCCTCGCAATCCAAAGATAAAAAATAATCTTCTCTAAGATAGAAGCAATAGCAAAATCAATCTCAACATGTCCAAAATGAGAACCAATAAGTCTCTTATACTTTCTCCAAGAGGGTCGACCTTTTCTCACATACAATTATTAAATAAAGTTGTTTCTTTTTATTTTCCCTAAGTCTTATAAATTAAAGGGGTCTTATGTTTAAAATATTTCTCTTTATTTTATATCTTAGCTAGCCCCTTCTATAATCCTTAATTAGATAAATTAAAAAATAATAAAGTTGAATCTTTAATTTGACTTTATTAACTTATTAGTCATTGTTATTTCATATTAAGTCTTGGGCTATATCAACAGTTGAGATTTGTCATTAAAATTGAACTCATTGACAATATTACAAATAGTAAGCATGCCAATTGACTCTATTAGTGCCCATAATTGACTTACTAAAAATAGAAAGTGTGGGAGAATTAACTCGAAAAGGCTCTAAAAAGGAGCATTATGCTTGTCATAACTATCTCAAAATGAAACTATTCTTGATATTACCTTCAAGATTCAACTCTCATTTAATGCTTACAGAAATCAACTGAATAGGGTAACGGT
Source organism: Thuja plicata (assembly GCA_018584345.1). Taxonomy (NCBI): domain Eukaryota; kingdom Viridiplantae; phylum Streptophyta; class Pinopsida; order Cupressales; family Cupressaceae; genus Thuja; species Thuja plicata. The sequence goes on along the minus strand of MU216782.1, from coordinate 256,770 downwards.
CCCGCCATGTTGAATTAGCTTAGGAAGGAGACATTATAGTCCACCCTTACTATAATTGCTTGCTCTTAAGCAATCTCAACTCTAGGTGCTATAGAACCAACTCATTCTCCCATGTTGCACCTTCTACTGACAAGTTCCTCCATTTGGCCAAATACTTTGTGATGTTCCTTCTCTGAAGAGTTCACTCTCTGGTATCGATGATGACCTCTGGAATCAAAGTCAACTTCCCCTACTCATCCAATGCTGGTAACTCGCATGAGGAAAACACATTGTGCCTGAGTGCCTTCTTAAGCTTGGATACATGAAACCCATTGTGAACTCTGTTACTAGCTGGTAATTTAAGATCACAGGCAGCCTCTCCAACTCTTTGAATAACTCTGAAAGGTCTATAGAGTCTAGGCTTGGGCTTGAGTTTCTTTGCTACACTCTTTTTAAGGGAGAACTGTAAAGTTCTAATCAGAAATATACTATGTTCCCCACTTCAAAACTGTCCTCAACTATGTGGTGACCAACATACAACTTTAGTTGATTATGTGCTTGTTGCAAGTTTTCGCTAAAGGATTTCATTATGTTCTAACTCCCCTACAATAAATCCTTTGCATTAGGCATGATGTTATCTCCAAGCAGCACATCCATTAAATTATGAGCCTCATAACCATACAAGTCCAAAAATGTGACATTTTGATGCACATGTGATGAATGGTAATATAGCAATTCTCACTAGGGTGTAACCATCTAATCCAGGCTCTTTGTTGTCTAGAAATATAATTTATGAGATACCCTCCCACCCATTTGTTCACTATTACTGCTTGCCCATCCATTTATGGGTAGTAGCTAGTGCTAGGAGTGAGCTTAGTCCCACTCAACTTGAAGAGCTCCTGCCAAAAAGTGCTCAAGAACTGGTTATCTTTGTCACTAATGATATTTTTGGGAAACATATGCAACTTGAAGATCTATCTAAAAACAAGTATGCTACCTATGTTATAGCTGAAATGACAAAGAAGCATGCAAATTTAGTCAATCTGTCAACTACCACATAAATATAATTTTTGCCTTGTACCTTACGTATCCATGTAATAAAGTCCATAGAGATTGATTCTCATTTTATATTTAGAATGGGTAGGGGTTGAAGTAGGCCAACTTAGTAAGTGTGCTCATTCTTATTCTATTAGCAAGTGGGACGCTCTTATTATGTACTAAAGGACTACATTTTAAAGTCCTTTCCAAGTGAACCTCTCCCGCATTTGCTTGTATGTCTTGAAGAGGCGTAGGTGACCAACCATGGGTGCATCATGGAAAGTCCTCAATATCTTCATCTTAAGCTGTGAAGAAGGCACCAAATAAATTATGTCCTTATATGTAATCAAGTCATTAACTACAATTTAATTGTCATTATGTATTGTGCCCTGTCTGATTATTGTTGCCCATGGATCCTTAGCATATTCTTGTGAAATCAACAAATATATCAACCAAAGAACATAAATGGGGCCTCCTAGAAAGTGCATTAGCGACTATATTCTTATTCCCTTTGACATACTGAATGTCAAAATCATGTATGTAGCTTGCTAACCCACTTATGCTCCCTATCATTAAGGTTCCAATTCATGAAATGTTTTATGTTGTAGCTTGAAGGCTTCTGGATTAATTGTGTAATATTTTTGAAACATCATTATGGAGTGTGGAGACTTAATTTCTTTGATATTTTATGTTATTATGATCCGGTTTGACAACAAATGTAATCCCAATAAATATACTCTAAATTTAACCAATGCATGCACATTGACAAACATCTTCCTATCATAAATGGAATAGCTCTTTTCTACCCCTATTAATTTTTGGCTCTTAAAGGATATGAAATGTTTGTCTTGCATGAACACTGCATCAATCTCCTCTCTTGATGCATCACACTCCAATTCAAATGACTTGAAGAAGTCTAGAATAACTAAAATTGGGCAGGAATACATCACCTGTTTAAAGTGTTCAAAACACTTATCTGCTGCTCGAAACCATTGAAAAGCTCATTTCTTCATTAAGATTGTAAGTGGGATTGCTACTTGTGAAAAACCTTTGACAAATCCCCTATAAAAACCATAGAGCCCGAAGAATCCTTTAAGTTGAGTGAGGTTAGTAGGTGTAGGCCATTCAACAATAACATTGATATTTTGCAAATGAACTCTTAGTCCCTCTACATTAATAATGTGACCCAAATAAAGAAGCTCCAACATCCCAAAACCACCCTTGAATTCCTTTGCATAAAGAGACTCACTCTAAAAAATACTTAAGATCTCCTCCAAATGTTGCATATACTCATTCTAGTTTTTACTAAAAATCAAGATGTCATTAAAGAAGAGGAAGACAAATATCCTCAATTGCGTCTAGAATACCTAGTTCATACAACCCTGGAAAGAAGCTGAAGCATTTCTCAACACAAAAGGCATCACCAGAACTCAAAATGCCCAAAATGGCACATGAATGCCATCTTCTCAATATCCTCCTTTTGCATGCAGATTTGATGGTACCCTAATCTGAAATCAATCTTAGAGAAGAATTGATCCATATGCAATTCATCCATTAGCTCATCTATCCTAGGAATTAGATACATGTTCTTGATTATCTTTTTTGTTAAGTTCTTTGTAATTAATACACATCCACATTGTGTCATCCCTTTTCTTCACTAATACAACTTTTTATGTGAATGTACTCTTGCTAGGTGTAATGTGCCCCATCTCCAAAAATTCCTTAATTTCCTTCTATATTTCATCCTTGTACCTCTTAAGATGTGTGTATAGTTTGGGGATTACTCATTTGGCACCCTCCTCTAACTCAATGATATACTTTATACCTATTGGGTGGAACTCGGTGATGAATGCTCCCAAAAAATTTCTATGTTTAGATAGTAGTACTTGGATTTCTATATGGTAATTGGTCTTCTGCAAATCTGTAGGTATTGAAGGCATAAAAAAAACTATTTGCTGCCCGCTCTACTTGATCATGCCTAATCAACTCTCTATTCTCTTAAGTGACACTACACTTGGTCCTCCATCTGAGATTCCCCTGAGCGCTATCTTCTTCCCTTGATGTTCAAACATCATCTCCAACTTCTGCAATGAAGGAGAACTCTACAAGTGAAAACATCCAAGTCATACCTAAGATGCCATCATTATCTCTCATGTTACCTTTTAGAACTCATCCCTAAACTCATAGTCATCTAGTTGCATGTTCAAATTCATCATCTTATGTGTACACTGTAGCTTTTGACTGCTATCCACCATCACTCTAAATTCCTCATGCTGCTTAGTATGCAATCCTGTCTTAGCCATAAATATCTCGTCAATGAAACTATGTGTAGCCTCTGTATCAATCAATTCTATCACCCTTTTCCTTATATCACACCCTTCACGTTGAATGTAATTGCCTTCTGGCCACTAGTGAGTTATCCAATGGTCCCATCATCCTTGGTTTTCCCTTCTATAGTGTCTTCCCATTCTCTGAATCATAATACAAATCTAAAATTTCTAATGCACATTTCTCAATAGAAAAATACTCTAAGTGCTTAGTCTTAGCTTTAACATTGCACTTATTAGAAGGGTTCCACCACTCTCTTCAAAGGAAACACAAATTCCTCCATTGAAGGCCATTCAATTTATCACTATCCAACCTATTTGATTCACTACATGGCTGATATGTTTCCTTATTAAATACCTTCTTATTTTTATCTTTCTTAGGAGGAAAAACTTTAGACTAAAATTTGCTTCTTGATCATCTCAACCACCTATAAAAAGAACCACAAGCCTCCTCTCTAACACATTAGTGACAAGCATTGCAAGTCTTTGAAATTTTGCAATATATCTATCCTATTATCTTCACTGGTTTAGCTGTGCCAAATCCTTGAAATGGAGCTCCAGATCCTTCTTATGAAACTTTTCAATTAGCCTCTATGTAAACTCTACATAATAAGTGATCCTATCATGTTCCCCATGGAAATCATACCATAATTCCACCACTCATGTGCAATGCCATTAAGATTCATCATTGCATACTTAATTGCCTCCTCTTCTAGCATAAGATTGAGTTGAACCTATGTATCCGCCTCTGTGCCCAAGCTCTAGCTGAAGTCTTACTTGATCCATCATAATAAGGTAGTGTCAACTTCCCTACCTTATTCTAGAACTTATAGTTTTCTTTTCTTCCACTAGTGCGAGGTCTATACTCCATTCTTAAATCTATATAGTTCCTTAATGATATAACTGCTTGGAACTTAGGACCTCCACTCTCCCAATCTTGACTGAACTGATTTTGGAAGTTAATTTTTGACTCATTATCAACCTGTACTAGTGCCCTAGGAGGAAATATAGGCATAAGAGGTTTAGAACTAATAGTTCTAGTCCACTGATTTGTGTTACTACCATGACTTGAATTCTCCCCTTGGCTATTATTACCTTTTTTTCCTCCATGTTGCCATTGTTTACACCAATATTTAGTCCCATTTGTCAAGCCATCATTTTTCTTAATACATCCAATCTCTCATTCTATTGTTGTATCCTTCATTCAAAAACTTTTTTTCTCTCTGACCAAGGCATCCAATAGTTTCAAAAACCTCTCTTCACATTGATTTCTGTCATCCATGTTTTTTTTGTAGCTTATTCCTTTGTTGATTTATTTTCTTATATTACCCTTTGTTCTTCTACAACCAAATTTGTGTTTGACATGTTCCTTCATGTGTAAAGGTGGATGTTCAAACCCTGACATGTTACTATTTTAATTCTATACCCTCAGGATGTCAAGATGCATTACTCTAATACCATTGTAATATGTAGTCTTGTTTGTGCTTTGACTTTTTTTTTTTTTTTTTTGTGTTTTGAGTTGAAAGAATTGTTTTTGCAATAAATGACAATAATAGTACAGATAAAAATACAATATTGCAACATGTTTTTAAACTAAAAACAATGAACATAACTCAAAATAACACTACTAAAAATTATAGATTTAACTCATGCTCTATATTTTCCCCAATATTCCAACACAATTATAAAATGACATAGCATATCAAAATCAGGGATAACTTTAAGAAACCCCATAGATAAAAGTGTAAAATCATGGCAAATCTTTTATTATTTTGGGGAAAAATATTAATTTCTATTGGCGAAAATTTTCCCATCGTATGAAAACTCTAGAAAATCCTAGGAATTTGACACAATGTTAAGTTTCTTTGGAACTTCTTTGAAAGTGGACATGGAAAAGGAGAGAATGATGGAGCGGGAGCATGTGTGAAGTGTGCACTCCGACAACATGAACTTCAAGGTATGTATACATTTGATATTCAACTTGTTTGTAGTATACTATATGTACATGTTCTTTAATCTTCATTTGCTAGAAATAAACTAATTATATACTAAATTGTTAAATATATCTAGGTATCATGATAGAGAATGCAAAGAAAATTGTTGAATGGTGTCGAAATCATTTCGCTATTAGAGACACAAAATACAACAAATGTTACTTTTGGGAAGTGATAGGTATTTAAAACTTTCATTTTTCAAACTAAAATTCTAAAAATTAAATTATGGGTCACATGTGTTTGAAAGTTTCTCATCTATATATAGCATGTACATACACTTCACATTTTTCATAATTGAATTGAGATCTAACTTTAATTTATTTAAAATTTGTAATTTGTCTAGATGTCAATCGATCCAATCCTTATAATTGTCAATCAATTATTGAAATTAGAAGTTTACATCAAGTGATGACTACATGACAACACAAGCCTCGACTAATTCAACTAAGAGATAAATCATGCTTTTGTGAAGATTGTGTTAACAACAACACAATGAGTCAATGTGTTAACATTGCAAATGGATATGTTTCACAATGGGATCATAAAGAGTTAATCATAATGCCTCCTTATGAAGATGATGACAATAACATAGACATCCATGATCCTATATATTTAGCTGATTAGGAACGTGTTTCTGATTTAGTTGTTACATGTGCGTGCTGACATACATGTACACACATACATGTTTTTTATTTACAGTTTATATATATAGTTTATTAGGTTTATATATAATTCATTTCTACATATAAATTGTATAGGTGATTTTTTTGTTGTGGTTGCAGATCCCGAGAATGCAAAAGGTGTAGATTATTATCTACTAAGATGCACCAAAGAAAAATACAAGTTGCCACAATAAAGTATTGATGGTGATGGACAACAATATTGGTTCAGTTGTTATTGAAGGCACCTATTATCAACAAGCTAAGATTTAAAAAAAATGGAGTTCAATTTATTGAATACATGCCTGGACAGAGAGTTCTACATTATAGTCACTTGGTTATAGTCACAAAATTGCAGTTTGAGAGTGTGCCAAGAAAAGGACGTGAAAACCAAAAGTGGAAGTTGACTATTGAAGAACATGAAAAACTTTTGGAGATAATAAAGGATAGAGAGGATCCCGAATACATGTATCAGGAGCTATAAATGATTTGAAATTCATGATTATATTGAATTTATATTGATTAGGTTTTGAATTTGAATTGATTAGACCAAGTTGAATACTTTTTTCAATTGATTAGATTAGATTGATTTTATCTATATCAATTAAGTTTGTTTAGATTGATTAATAAATTGTTTAAAGATTGCTTGAAATTAGATTTATTAGGGTTTGAATTATTGATAGTTTGGTCCTGATATCTCCCCTGACCCTAACCAACATGTGGAGGTAAATCTATGTAATCAACATCGTAACCCAAATGGAACTCTGCAAATAATTGTTTGCAGAAATATAGGGGCACCTCATCCTTTTGGGGCCACATATGATGGCCACCAACCATTTCAGATATATAAAAGGGGTTATTAATTCATCTGTACATTTTGTGACCCTGTATGTTCTAACCACCCTCTTATCTATGTAATGGGTTCCAAACACGTTCTTAACTCGAGTAACAAAAACATCTAAATCAACTATCCTCCAACCCTCAATACCTGTGACAGTGCTAGAGAGGCTATGGTAAAAAGAATCAATAGATGTATCATCATATGGATTGTGATTCAGCCTTATGAATCATACTCATCAAATCAGTGCGAATAGATGCCAATTTTTCCATATTAGGGAGGATAGCACTGTTTTGCAACGTCTGCTCTAGTGCAGCTAGAGTGACATGCATCCTCGAGATAATCTCTTATCTACAACTATTTCTACTATGTGGGGTACCATGGTGGTCTGAGGATGCTAGTGAGGCCTGATTATTATGAATGCTGGGATTTGAACCACTAGAAGCCATGACACAAATGTAATATATAGATAAAAACTGCTCGCTGCAAGTGGGAACATACATGTGTGTGTGTGTGTGTGTTGAAAAAGAACATGTAAATAAATTAAAAACTATTAATATATAATACACATGTGCACACGTACATTTGAAAATAATTTCAAATAAATTAAATTTTAACATAATTTATCTATCTAACTTTCAATACATACGTCAAATGAAAACATTTAACTTCAAACATGTTAATTCATGCATTTACATATAAATTTAAACATTGATTATTTTTAGAAACTCTTATAAAAACCACAAATGAATGTCTATATTAAGTAAATTTTAGAATGGTTTTTGAAATAATTGGAAAATAACAAGAAGTGATGCAAATAACATTAATGTGGAAATGATATCTATATATATAAAATACTTGTGACTTATGCAAAGAATACAATGCAACATAAAAAAATATCACATAATCAACCCAAAAAAATAGCATTGGCAACCTCATGAATTATGGAAATCTAATTACATAAAACAACGTAGTACAAGACTTAGGGTTTTGTTATGTGCTAATTTTAAAAGTTGTACATAATGAAGATAGAATGATCTTTGTGACAAAAAGATTTTGTGGTGTTCTCTTAATAATAGTCACATCCTAAATTAATTCCCTCTAACGATTTCTTTGAAAGACTAAAGACTAACTCATTCACGAAACAAACATTATAATGAATTAAGATCAATATACATATTTAAACAAACCTAAATTTACTCTCTTTGATCATCTCTTCAAATGTTCTAAGAACAACGTTTTTATGTCACATTACATTAGGTTATTTAAAATCTATATATATTAATTAGCCAACCAATCTATATGTATCAATCAACCAAGTTGGAAGCAAATCAAGGTTAATTTAGAAAGTTGAATAATGAAGATAAAATGATTCTCGTGGAAAATTTATTTTGTGGGGTTCTCTTAATAGTAAACACATCTTAAATTAATTCTCCTAGATAATCCCTTCAAATGATATAAGACTAACCCTTGTACGTCAAATAACATAAAGTGATTTAAGACAAGTCTATAAAGATAAACATGTGCACATCCCCATTGAATTTATTCATGTGTCCATGATCTTAACAAAAGGATTATAGATCCATTGCATTATACATCCATATTACACGATTTACATATTTTTAGGTTTGGGTTTACGTTTAAAATTTTCAAAATTTTGGGTAAATTATATCTTTTTAGGTTTGGTTTTACGTTTAAGTTTCAAACTTTTGGGTAAATTATATGTTTTTAGGTTTGGGTTTATGTTTAAGTTTCAAAATTTTGGGTAAATTATTTTTTTAACATCAATAATATATATATATATATATATATA
>MU216782.1:231691-247976 GCA_018584345.1 Thuja plicata | reverse complement strand
TATTGAGTTTTGATACTTTGACAATGATTTCTGAACACAAATTGAAATGTTTTATGTTAAAGTTTTAGAATGTATATATAATATATGTATGATTTATCCATGTTTTTATACGAACATATAAAAATTCCATATATATTTTAAAATTAACTTATATTTTATATAGCCGTCCCTTTTACTATTCCCTAACAATCTCCAAAATAATAAAAAATATTCATTTAAAAAATACGTCCCCTATTCCTTGTCGTCTTTCTTGCAGAAACTTGGGGGTAACCTTTATATAATCAACTCATATTAGGTCACTAGTATTTTGATGAGACCTCCTACATTAACAACAAGTACCAAAGTGTAATAGACTATATATTGTGTTTCAAAGTAGACTCTTGTTATACCACAACTTGAGTTGGAATAGTGGTAGAGAACTTGTACTCTTGAATGAGAGTTACCAAGTTCAAATACTATCGGGGGTGTTAGAGATTTTTCTTGCAGAATCTAAATGAAGCATCAATGCTTGACTCTATGATTCCCAACTCTTGATTCACCAAGCAAAAGTCTAACTAATGAGGATTAGATCCTGCTTCACTTTGAGTTCCACAAACTCAGATGGGTGTACCTCTTATGACTTTCTACTTTTTAGTAAATATCATAGTGGATTAGTAATGGATCAAGATTTTCTACTGCCTTTTACTACAATTGTTGATAACAAATATTGAAAATACTAACAACTAATCTTATATATAACTTTACAAGCTAGAATATGCACTTGACAATAGAAAATATTGATGCAATAAGGATTCTTATCCTTCTTCTCTTCGAGATCGAAGCTCAGGCAAGTGTACCTAAAGGATTCACTCCAAGGAATCAACAAAAATGCTTGTATTCTTTAACACAAGTCATAAAAATCTATGTTCTTCAATAGGAAATAAAGATTATTTAGAAATTTAAGGTTTGATGATGATAACTGCTTAACCAGTATAGACTAGTGCCTAATCCAGGGAAAAGAGTCAAATGAATATATATTCACAGAAATGTTCTAACAACAACACACATAGAATCCAAATGAAATGCCTTGCAAATCATCTTCTCATTTCCATACCCAAACATCAAATTCTCAAGAAAGTCTTGAAACCCCTGAAATTACCCTTAAGAATTACCCTTCCCTTAAAAGAAACTTAAGAACAATTCCACAATTTACCTTATAAATAGTGTACTAAAACTTGCCTTACAAATTTCATACGCAAGAATTCAAGAATAAACACATGAAGACATCATACATATGAAAAAGGAACTCCATTGTATTTTATTAAAACTTCTCTATTTCAATACATTTAAAGTGACAAATACTCTAAAACTAGACAAAACAACAGAAAACTTCTAAGAAGTTGTGTGTTCACCATCCTCTACAATTACATTGAAAATGCTACTTATAGTATACACTAGTGCTCTTGGAATCCTGGAAGAAATAGGATGCAACAAGCTTCAGATGGCCAGGAAAAGCAAAAAGCACTAGAAGAAAAAAATAGTTACAATCTTCATTTGGTGCAGGAGGAAAACTTGAGTATCTGTTTTGCAATCAGTCTGAATCTTTTACAGTTGGCACGTTTGTCCACAAATATTCAAGGTAACTTCTAGAAGTTTTTGTGAGAACTAGTGACTACCAATACAGGCTAACATACACTATTCTTTGTGATAATTACCCTCCCTATTCTCATTAATCAGGTGCCAAGTGTCCTTCATTCTTCATCGACTGCCTCCAAGTCTATTGTTGTTTCTTCTTGGGCTTGGTACTATTATCCCATAGTGTAACCTTCTCTTTCGTGGGCCAGTTGAAACTCTTGATGCCCTGCAATTTTTTTAGTTGTCTCTCCCATCTGGCATCAGTGATAGCCCTTGTGTCTGCAAGTAACTTGACAAAGTCTATTTCAACTTTAAACATTTTATCCAAGGATTTTTTAAACTTATCCATATCCAAAATATTTTCCTTTGTGAGGAAAGACTCCTTCTGTGGCAACAAACTGTCAAATTCTCCTCTTCACTCCTCAATACCTTTCACTTCATCATTTTCACTTCTCATGGGAGGGATGAATTTGCTAAAGTCAGGACCAAACATAACTAGCCTTGTTTGTACTTGATTAGCCTTCCATTTGAAAAAGTACAACGATGTACCAATTTGTTCTATCATCTCCCCAACTTGGCCAACTGACTCTGGAAAATCTGGCCTATGTGTTGCAATGCTTCTACCCTCTCAAATAAAGATCCACTGCTAGACCAGACACTGGATAATGGGTCAAAAGTTTCTATTGAATTCTTTGCCTCCTTTTCAATATCAGGCAACTTGATGTATGCCTTGTGAATTACATCTGTCCTTCCTTTTATTATCTCAATCCTATGCTACAAGATATTTAACAGGGCAGAAAGAGAAACCTCATTTTTATCTCTGTCAACTGTCTCTATTTCCTGAGCAGGTTCCTCAGTGACAATAGAAAAAACCACTTCAACTTCTTGTCCTGGAGGAGGAAGAGCCTTGGAGGCCTCTTCCAACTTTGCCTTCAGTTTTTCCAATTGTTCTTCTAATGCCTGTATTTTCATCAGGTCTTTCTCCCTTTCCTTTTCCAAGGCCATTGTTTCATCAAATAGCTTGCCATATCTATGTGACAACTCCTCTATTTTGGCCTAATTCAAATGGGAAAAGTGAGTGAAAAATTTGGAGATCTCCAAATCAGAGGTGTTCTGCACTGTATAAATGATCTTTTCCCCATCCATCTTTTCTTCTACATTGATCAAGGATGGATTTTGTGTTCTTGGGGATAAAGACCACATAGAAAGAGTTTGGGATCTTGGGTCATAGCCACACCCTCTTATCATTTCTTCTATTTGAGTTTCAGAGGATAATTGAGCCTCTAACTATTTCCTGATCTGATCTGATCTATAATAAAAGCTAAGGCCAAGTCCCATCTTGGTACAAGTAACATACCACTTGATATTATCAATTTCCTAGCTTCCTCAGCTGTGATGGTCTCAGAATTAGGGTCATAGGAATTCAGAGCCTACAAGGCTTTATCTCCTAGTGTATCTCCCTCTGTTATTTGCAACTGAGTTCCAACCTCTTGCCGCTTTCTCCAAATGAGAAAGTCCTTAAACTCATCACTCTTGATGAAAGCATCATCACTCAGTCGCCTTTCTTGGTACAACTCCCTTTCATCTTTACACAATTGGAGGTCCTTTTTCTTTTTATTTCCTACTCTTATGCTCTTCCTTAATTGGTGATGGTAATGCCTATCACCAATCACTAAAGAAATTATTCTATCTTTTTTCTTTCCTTGTCCCTCTATCTGAGAGGGTCCTCCTTGTTCTATTCTCTGCTTCTTTCTAGGAGGCTCACTTGTTTCTTCTGTATTAGGAGCTTCTGAGCTCTATTCAAAACCAGGTGGCTGATCCATCCAAGGAGGGATATTTTTCTCATAAGCTCCCTCAATATCCTCTTCATACTCAGAGGATGAGTATTTCTCAGGCACTTTTTGCTTCTCTTCCAATTGGTTTTCCAATTGATTGTACAATATGTCATATGAATCAATCATCCTGGTGACACTAGTCATGTAAGGAAATCCTAGGAAGAAACCTCCAAATGGAATCCCTTCCCTTTTCAATTGTTTCTCTAAGTCCACCAGGTCCTAGTACTTTCCTTCTTTCTTCTCAACTTCTTATTCATCAAGAACATTTCTGATGACATCTTCCTCATCACACCCTTCATGCTCTTTGATGTTAGTGACACTAGGAGTTGACAATTTCTTGGCACTCATTATGAAACCTTCAAGGTCCACATATCTATATTGGACCCTTCTCATATTAAACTATCCCAACCACTTGTTTAGTCCCTCCATAGCCTTCTTTCCAATTAGAAAATCAGAGATTTTGAACTGCCTTGGTGTGAATGTACCCTTCCTGTGAGGAGCCAAATGCTCCTTATCTGTCCATACTAGTTGACAAATGAATTCCATTAGTGCAACCCTTGGAGGAACATACTTTGGAAGTATATGTGGGGGCTAAGGATACCCTAATTAATGTGTAGGTATTTTCAAGATAGAAGTCTCCCCAGTTATGATCTCCAGGCCAGTTATCAACATATTCACAAGCTCTTAGAAGCCTTAGCACCTTGACATATAACCTGAATATATTTGTACCAAGAAAAGTTATAATTGGATGCACAATCCAATTTTGAAAACCATAGAACTCATGTTCATTTGATGTATAATTCCATACCCTAATCCAAAACTGCACAGGGTTCAGTTGACCATTTATGTGTATCCTTGGTCTCAACATATTTGTGTCCATATCATTTATATTGTGGAAAAGAATTAAATGCATCAGCATAGAGTAATGCATAAAACTAGGGTTATTACCCTTCTGAATACTCACAAGACCCTCATGCATCTGGTTAATAACATACTGAATGTAATCAAAGTCAGTGTTCACATGGGAATTCTGGATGTCTAGGATAATCATCAACAAATCTGCAGACATTCTCTCCACATCTCAATTTATCCCCAATACTCTGCACAACCCATAAAATAAATACTTCATGTAGAATTCCAGGCCTTTGAATTCATAAGGTGCATTCTTAGCATAGGGTAATGGGGCTACATACTTCCCTGACATAGGTATATGATTCAGGATCAAAGTATTAACTAGATTGATTTCTTTCTTATACTTTTCTTTATGTTTGCTTAAATCAATTTCTATGGAAGAGACATGGTAGATACCAAAATATTTCATGAAAGAAGCCCTATATAATGTAACTAGGGTTGTTTGATCCTTTTTTCTAATAGTCTTAGAGACTATATCATATTTCCTAGCCAACTCAACCATCAAATCCACATCTAGGAAAACATCCGGGACTATCAATTTGGCCAGACCTAATGTCCAAGGATTACAAACATGGATTTTTCTAGTTCTATTACTGTAGAAGTAATTGAATAAATGATGCCCAAAACAATTTGGGGTAACAGAGTCTCTGTAACTAGACATATAGTTGGAGAAAATTTCATCACTAACCTTTCTATTTTGATTTGATCCTAAGAGAAATGTGATGAATTATTCTAAGTAATTCCCTTTCCCTTTCTTCTCATCTCATGTATCCTTGCTTTCCTCACCAGCTGAAGCCTTGCTAGATTCTGGTTGACTCATCTTGGCTCTTTTCTTTAATCATCTCTCTCTGAACAAGCTATTCTTCGCAAATCTCTAAAACTTCTAAATTTTTTGCTCTACTCTTCTGAAAATTATGATAAGCAAAAGACACAAGGATGATTCTATTTATCATTGAGAAATTTATGCAACAATCTAGTCGAGATCTTAGAATGTCATTTCTCAATCACATCAACATTCACTCTGCATGTATTCAGTTCAATTCTGTGCTAGTTGATCACTCGTTATAAAGATTCAGAAACTAGGAATAACCCTTTTAACTTAGGGATTGGACATCCAACTAAGCACTTCATCCACTTTATAATAAAATCATTTAATATGTCAAACCCAGGGACGTGCTACTTGAAATGGGCCAGAAAAATATATGCACCAAGCACTTCTTCAACTAGTCTTTCTATGATTGCTGCAGGAAATAAATGATGGAAAAGAACTACTCTATGGCTGCATAAAATAAATGCTTTCGAAAGGAAATTATACTATTGCTGCATGAAATGAATACTTTAAATTAAATCTAAACTAATGCTGTGGAAGTAGATGCTTTGAAAATAAATGATGGAAACGGAGGTTGCTAGCAGGATGGAAGAATGCACACAAACAACTATAATGCTTTAGTTACTCTGCCGCTTGGCCGCAGGAAGTGGTAGCTATCCTATGGATTTGGCTGCAGGAGCTACATAAGATTTGAAATAACAGAAATGTAGAAGAAAAAAACTAAATAGAATGAATCTAAACTACAAATTCCTCACCAAGTGGGCCCCCTTGGGTGAGTACCCAGAATACTCAATTACACGGTACTGAACTCAAAACTTCATTTGCTCATTAATTTGAATCAAATCGTACATGAATTCTTCACTATGAAATAACAAAATGCAACTATAATAATACTATTACCTTTTTTCTCATGTAGGAGAAGGAATTTATTTAAAGGGAAAACATCTAACTGCTAAACTCCACATGCCCTAAGAAAAGGCAGAGCTTTTATTACAATCATCTAACATAAAGGAAAACTAGAAAGCAAGAAATAGAATCAGTCAAGAAGAGAGGAAGGAACTGCATAGACAACAAATCCAACTTCCCACTCTCTCCTAGATTTCATCAAAGAAATTATTGTGCTTTTCCAAGTCTCTGCTCAATTGTCTCCACTTGGATCAATCTGGAAAACTTCCACCACTGCTGGGCCGATGTTTCATCCATGCACGTCTGATGCAGGACCGCGTCAAGTGACCAACACAAAGATGTGCTCATCTAAACTGGATGTCACTTGCTACTTCAATGGGATGCATTAACACTGTTAGGATAAAAGAATTCATGGCATTTATTCAAAGCACAAACATTAGCTATTGTCCAAACAGTCAATTCATTCATCAAATATGATCATGAGTTCATAGCAACAAAATAGAGCATATTTATCTCGATAAAGCAAATTAAGTAGCATATGTCCATGGCATAGGTTCAGTGATTGAATATCATATAATAATAGTTTTAGAGCATAAATTTTTAGGATAATAACATAAAACATAAGAAAGGACCTAGCAAAATATTCTCCTAAGGTATATAAAAGATGCCATTAAAATGGCCCATCATTCTGCCCCCTACAAAGACTAGTGCCGATCCTCAGGAACTAAGACATTCCAAATTTTTGCAAGAACCCGGAGGTCTCCTTCCTATACTTATCCAACCATGGAGGTGCCAATGCACTAGTAGAACCCATTTGTGCTTTCCATATTTACCCATCTGCCTAGTTCCTACTACCCATCTATTTCATCATCTATGCAACTATATAATGACCATAAGAGCAAGGGAGGCTGGAAAGTGAGAGACAACCAACGCTCAGGCCTTGGTTGTATTCCTTGGCGTATATACCAACTAACACACTACATTGTAGCATGCAAGTTAATCAGACTATGTGGCTTTGCCTTCTTAAGTGCCAAGGTAAGTCTTTCCCATCTCTGTTTTAACCCTGCAGCTGCCTTGTCCCGATCTGATAATTATAATTTTTCAAAAGCCGAGAAGAGTTCCTCATGGATTTCTAGAATCTGTTTCCTTGGTGCAGAATCATAAAATCCATACACAATTTGCATCCAGTCACAGTAAAGCCGTCGTGGTGACCGACTTTCCGGACGTATAGGCAAGGAAATGGATTTTTCCAAATTTCTGTACTTATGTAATTTCTCACCATAGTTTATCTCATTTTGAATCCAGGAAAAAAGGGCTGACAAATGTATATCTCCAATAAAAAGAAGGGGGTTCCAGTTAGTATTAGAAGGAACAACATAATGGTGTAGGTATAATTCACACAACAAATTCTGAGCATAGTCAGGTGATGTGTTGTAGGAAGCCATGAATTCATGCGGGGTTTCTATACCTGAGCTCACATCCCGAAGGATTCTCATTAATTTAAATAGAAAAAATGCTCTCTGAGGCATAGGGCATAAACCCGTGGTGGTGGCCTGCATTCCATTAATTCTAGAATTATATTTGCAATGTTAGTTACCTTGTTTTGTAGAAATTTGATCTCTTGCTGTTTCCTTTCAATTTCCCTCCTTAGCTTTACCTTTTCCAGTTCCCACATCAATTTTTGAAATTGCATTGCATTGAAATAATCAACCGATAAAGAGTGAAGAGTTACCTCCTCAGGTTGTCGATGTGGGACCACCCTGACTACTTGTGGGTCCTCCTCTTTCTTTGGACAAATTGGTATATGTTCTGGGACAAGGGGTCTATCCTCGTGAATGCCATCCCGTGGAGGAGAAGATTCTCCTCCAGCAATTTGAGGCTCTGCTTCCTCTGGTATTACACACTCTACTTTTGGAATGACTTTAATGGCTGTAGGATCCTTATCCACCATACTTCGGCATTCAACAATAGGACTGCCTATCTATGGTTGTTCCTGCAGGGGCTCCCCTAAGAAGTCATGAGAATCATCAACTGCCATAGGGGAACTTGTGTCTTCTGGTTGTGTGGTGTTCAAACGAACACTTCTGCAGAATGGGGTATCCGTAGATGCTACAAATTTCTTTTGTGAAATTTTCCTTTTCTTGGTGGGTGTGGCCGCAGGAAAAATAGTAGACATAGGAATATCTCGGCTCATATATTCTAGAAAATTTGCTTTACCTTTACCCTTTTTATCCTTTTGCCA
This sequence comes from Thuja plicata, assembly GCA_018584345.1. Lineage (NCBI taxonomy): Eukaryota > Viridiplantae > Streptophyta > Pinopsida > Cupressales > Cupressaceae > Thuja > Thuja plicata. The sequence continues at coordinate 239,638 of MU216782.1, read as the reverse complement.
AGAAATTGTGTGAGCCTCGGTTTCTCCACTCCCTGAAGTAGGGTTTGGATGACCAAAGGGCACATTTTCCTCATGAACCCCTGAAGGGGAAGAAGTATTCAAGGGCTCATCTTGTTCACCCAATTCTTCTTCCTCATTAGGGTTATTCCCTCATTCTTCTTGATTCTCAGGCCGTGGCCCTTCTACATACAACTCAATATGAGGTGCCTCAATAAACCTGACCCAATACATGGGAGAGACATCCCTTAGTGACCTTTCCACCAATATTTTAATTAAGCCATGGTGGGTTACTGTGTTTTGCCTCCCTTTCTGTACTTCTTCAACACTTAAATTCAAAAGGGCGTAAAGAAAATTTGGAAGATTCACTAAATGGTTATGTCGTAAGTGGCTCAACCATTTAAAGTGAACTGCATGCAAGAAGGAAAAAAAACCTTCACAGGTAATGTACCTTATGACATGAATGACTAACTAAGGAAATTTCCTTGGAAGAGATGTCTGCTTTACTCCTTGTTTACTATAATCCATTGGGGAATCTGCTGGTAATGCAAATTCTGCTCTGGTTGTTCGTGTGTCATGCCCATGTGGAAATGCTGCACCTGTAGATGGAAGTCCAAAGACTTCTGCAATTCATGCTTCTGATGCTTCAATTCGTAACCCCTTAACGTACGCAATTCCATTGTTGTATGTTCTCAAAAATTCTCGTGTTGTATCTTCGTCATACCCATTTAACCTAAAAAAATAGGTGAGACAACCTACTCTGTTAAAGACCTGAATGCTATCCTGGTCTTCTAAAAATACTAGGTGGTTTGATGGTTCATTCCCTATGGGAGAACCACCCATTCTGTTGTTTTTAAATTCCAACAATGTCTGAAAAACTTGAAAATCCCCTTGCTTCCACTGATAATTTTTACTATGCTCTCTGAAAAATTTCTATGATGTGCCCAGAATTAGAATGAAATTTTTTCTAGTAGTTTCAAACAAGACACAACATAATATTTTTTTCTTGAAATAATGATGTGAAAGTAAGCTGAAAATTTTTGAGTTAAAGATAGGGCTGGTTTTGACAGTTGACATGCAGGGTTTTTCAAATCACAAGTTCTGATATGACGTCTTAGTACAATCCAGGTAGAAAAATAGTAATGAAAAAGATTGGTAATTATGACATCTAATTTGGTAATGATGCAAGTTTTGAGCTGATGGGAAATTCATTTATTATTCACAAAACCGTATTTACTGCACCCTACGAAAAGATTACAAGTGTCCTCACTTGCATGGAAATGTACCACAAAATCAGGAATGAATCGCTCTATTAAGTACAATGTGTCATAATCATAGTAAATGAAGTAAAAAAACTTTTGGGGACAATAAATTAATGCATACCTAAGAATATTATACCGTTAAATGCTCAAATCCAAAAGGATTTGATGATGTTGGCAGAGTAATAGATGGAAAAGAAAACTGAGCTGGCACAATAATGAGATGACGTGGATGCGTGGATGGCAGATAAAGATGATGAAAGAAAATGGATGGAATGATGTTTTATTATGGAAAAGAGATTTTCGTGGGAAACTAAAATTTAATTATGATTGCATCCGGGAAAATTTCAAAGAGATGACCAGAGTAAATAATTACGTCGGGTGGCTGTAGGAATGCCCTCAATCAAAAGAGGTTCATTGGCTGTAGGAGGATCTTCAGCTAAAGGAGGTTCATCAGTTTCAGGAGGATCTTTAGTAGGAGGAGGAGGTTCTTCAGCTGCAGGAGGTTCAGCGGCTATAGGATAAATCTCAATCTGTCATAGGAAATCGGCCTTTGTCTTTGGTTTATGGTATAGGCGGAGCCTATGACCATTTACCTGTAACTTGAAATGTATCGGGTCGATAGTAAAGAGCTGGACTACTTCGTTAGAATAAACATGAATAATCTCATAGGGGCCAAGCCAACGAGTTGTAAGATTACCTTTGTTTTCTTGGAATCTTGAGTCATACAAAAGAGCCTAGTCACCAGGAGCAAATTATTTGGAAAGGATTTGAGATTCATACCATTTTTTCCACTGTGTCTGAACCAAATTTGTGTGCTGCAGAGCTTCCTTTCTTATCTCATCCAACTGGTTAAGATGCAGGATCTTGTCACACTGTGCCTGAGTAAGACCAATGTTTAGCTGTAATGTCGTCTGTAAATTTTTATGTTCAAACTCAATTGGCATCACAACTGTCTTTCCATATACCAACTCAAAAGGGGTGAACCCTGTTGTGGTTTTCCATGTAGTGCGGTAGGCCCATACTGCCTCTTGGAGATGACTGCTCCAATCTTTCTTGTGTAACTGAACTGTCTTTATGAGGATAGCTTCTATCTCCCGATTAGTGGTTTCTGCCTGACCATTCACCTCTGGATGAATTGCGGTGGTGGATATTGTACTCGTTCATCAGAGCAGTAATCAATGTGGAAGTAAATTGAGCTCCTTGATTAGTGACTAACTCACGAGGTACACCATAGCATGTAAATATCTCCTCATATAGGAACTGTTCAACTCTGTTGTCTCTGGCATGCTTCATGGCTCTAACTTCTACCCATTTGGTTATATAATCAGTACATACAAGTATGTACAAATTGTCATCTGATGCAGGAGTGATGGGACCGAAAAAATCAATTCCCCATTTATCAAATGGAGTCACTACGACCTAAGGAAAGAGTTGCATTTCATCAGATTTAGTAGGCCGCCCCATCTGCTGGCACTGATCACATTTCCTAGTGTAATTGGCTGAATCCTTGTAGAGTGATGGCCAATAGTAACTAGTGTTAAGTACTTTCATGGCTGTCCTTTTGGTAGAAAAATGCCCTCCGCAGGGCTCATCATGACAAGCCTGAAGGATGTCATTAATTTCATCCTCATGAATGCATCTTCTCAATACTTGGTCAGGGCCAGTATAGAATAAGCAGTCAACAATCCAAGAAAAGTTGAAAGTTTTCTCTATTAGTAAGCACTTTTCCTTTGGAGAGAAGTGTGGAGGTACCTTTTGTGAAACCAGATAGTTAGCAATCTCAGCATACCAGGGTGTTTTTGCTGCTATGGAGAACAGGTGGTCATTAGGAAAGCTGTCATTGATTGGCAGGGGTTCATCAACATTCTGCAGGCATGAGAGAAAATCGGCCACCACATTTGATTTGCTGGGCTTATCTATGATGGTAATATCAAATTCTTGTAGCAGCAATAGCCATCTGGCCAACCTTCCAGTTATGGCAGGGTTGTTAGCTAAATACTTAATAGTTGCATGGTCCATATACACAAAGATTTGATAACCAGTGACATAATGGAGGAATTTGTTCAGAGCATAGATAATAGCCAATAGCTCCTTTTCGGTAACTGTGTAGTTCAACTCATCTCCCTGTAGATTTTTGCTAACAAAGTAAATGGCATGTTCTAGTGTACCTTCCTTTTGTCCAAGAATGGCTCTAACAACATGATCAGAGGCATCTGTATGTATGTGGAATGGGAGTTCCCAATTAGGATCTCAAAGGACCGGTGCTTGAGTAAGTACAAACTTTAGCTGCAAGAAAGTTGCGTCACAATCTGGTGTCCAGACAAACTCAGCATCTTTAGTGAGTAGTGAATACATGGTGCTGGCCATCTTGCTGAAGTTATTTATGAATATTCTTTGGTACCCAACATGACCAAGGAAGCTTCTGACGTCCTTTTGTTTAGATGCGGTAGGTAGATTCACAATGACCTCAATTTTGGCCAGATCCACCTGAATGCCAAGAGAAGAAATGTAGTGACCAAGTACTACTCCTTCCTACATCATCATAAAGCACTTTTCACTGTCAAAGATAGGTTACGTTCTTTGCATCTGGTGAAGACTTTTTCCATATTCTCCAATGCTTCCTCATAAGTTTCTCCATAAGTTGTAAAGTCGTCCATGTAGATCTCCATACAATCATCGGAAATATCAGCCAAAATGTTGATAACTGTCTGCTGGAAGGTAGTAGGAGCATTGTAGAGGCCAAATGGTGAAACTGAATATGCAAAAGTCCCACATGGGCAGGTGAATGTGGTCTTTTCCTGATCTTCTAGAAGAATCTGGATCTAATTGTATCCACTGTACCCATCCAAGAAAGAAAAGTATTTCTTTTCTGCTAGAGAATCCAGAACTTGGTCAATGAATGGAATGGGAAATGGTCCTTTTTGGTGGAATTGTTAAGCTCTCTATAGTCAACACACACACGCTACTTGCCACCTTTCTTAGGAACTATGACGAGTGGGGATACCAACTGGCTGTCTGATATAGGATATATGAAACCGTCTTTAAGGAGTTTTTGGAGTTTGGCTTTGACTATTTCATGAAGAGCAGGGTTGACAGGTCTTTGGAATTGCCTTATTGGGGATTTGTCCTCTTTTAGGAAGATCCTATGAGTGCATAACTTTGGTTCTAGGCCTTTCATATCAGCCTAATCCCAGGCAAAAGTTGTAGCATGAGTTTTCAGTAGCTTGGTCAATGATGTTTGCTGCTGAGGAGAAAGTTTACTATTAATATTTAGGTAGTGTTCAGGGGAGACTTCTAGTTGCTGTGTGAGCTCCATCATGGATGCATCAGTTAATGAGGGTAATTGAACCTCATAGGGAAGAATTTTACGATAGATTTTCTTGGATACAAGGGAATATATTTGGTAATCAGAGTACAATGGCTGCAGGGAGTAATTTTGGAAGGAACTATCCAAAGGATGTAAGTTCGGTCCTGTAATATATGAAATAGGGGATGAGGAGATTATTTATTAATTGTTGTTTGATTTGATTAAAGTGTGTTGAATTCCTTAACCCTACTTTATACTTACTTGAATTTAATTGATTGCGTATTGCAATTGTGATTACGGAGAAGATAAGATGTTCCTCTTTTATTCCCAAATGCACAAATGGGAGATCCAAGTTGATCAACCCAAAGGAAGGGCTAATGCACAAGTGAATCAACTATTTGGAAAGGAGAATAACAAGAAGGGAATCTTAAATTCTGTTAATTATATGTATAGATATGATATATGATAGTAATTGAAGAAATAGGAGAAATGCACTAACCTCGAAATGTTGTAGATCAAAGAATGTTGTTTTCTAAGGTTTGTAGACTATTTCTGGAAACACTAATAGTTGATCCCAAACCGGAACACAAAAATGAACAAAACCCAGAAATATTTTTTTGTTCTAATGTCGTCTTATGAAAAAGGTCAACCTGGACCCACAAATGTCAATCCTGACCCAATAATGTTGACCCTGACCTGCACAGGTCCGACAGAGAATCTGTTCACGCTGTCTGAAAGAAAGCCGAAAAGGGTATCCAGATCTGGTCTCAAATCTACTGTTCTGAAACTGTACCTACAAGAAAAAGAGGATTGTTTGTTGTGGGGGAGGGGTTTGCCTTAGTCAAACCCCGATTTAGGAGTTAACCTTAAAATAAATAATTGAAATAAGAATGCTATCAAGTAGTAGAATTGAATCTAACAATGAAGCTATGATATTCAATAGATATGTAATTGAAATTCAAATGTATGTAAGTATGTAAGTATGAAAGCATGGACTTTAGAAACCATAAACCTTCATGATTGTATGCTTGAAATCCACTTTTAAGAGATGATGAAAGAGTCTTGAGGATGCACAAAAGGATCTTGAAGGAATATAACACCAACATGATGGCTAGATCTAGGGTTTTGAATGATAAATCTTGAATGTTTGCACCTAATCCCTTCAAAGGCTTGAGAGCTTGAATCCTTGATCTTCAATGGAGAACTTGAATGCTTGAGAGGAAGAATTGAACACCTTGAAAGCTTGGAAATATGTAGAACAATGGATGCTTGAACTTTTTTCTTCTTGACAAAATATTGATTAGAGCTTTTTTGCACTTAGAAGGCTTAGAGCAAAATGAGAGAGAGACAGGCTTCCTTTTATATAAAATTAGGGCACAATCTTCTAAGGAGGCTGACATAGGAAAATTAAATTCCAATTAGACCCATGCCCCTAGAAAAGGACATATATTAAATATAATTTAGGAATCAACACTTTGGAACCCGAAACAACCGACTCGGAAGTAAGAAAACTAAATTTTGGATGACCCCCGACAATCGACAAGTTTCCAATTTTGAAAGGGGGACCCTGGTCAGGGTTGAGGTTGATCCTAACCTAGGTCAGGGTCAAGGTCAACCCTAACCTAGGTCAAGGTCAAGGTCGACCTTGACCCAGGGGGCAAAAACCCTTGGAAAATATGCCAGGTGAGGTAGGAGGTGCCCGGAGAGGCCCAATCAGGGTCCTAAACAGGCACAAAAGCAGGAGATGATGCAGAATGGGAGGATGATATGATGGAGGTAAAAAACATCCCCTAAGGAGGGATAAACACTCTTAACATGGAAGTGCTTCCATTTTAAGATGATACATTAAGCCCCCACTTAAGCGGAGTACGGAGATCGAATGTGCTCACAGTAAAGTTAGAGGAAAAGGATCCTAGTGGATTGCAACGAGGTAGAATATCATGAAGTCAAGGGTATGAGCCCCCAAACCAAGGATTCTAACTCAAAATACATACACAAAGATATTAAAATAAAGAGCAATCAATCATAGAAAACATACATGACTACATAAGTAAGACGAGAACAATAGCATAGATAACATAGCTTCATGATCTAATCCTACTAGCATGAATGCAAAAGAGCAAAGAGAAAGTGATTACCTCACCTAGTAAGATGCCCACCTTACTATGAATCACCAAGGAGGGATAGCCCCCAACAGGTTCACCCATAAAACTATGATTGTAATTGTAAATGCATCTTCTAACGGCTTTTGAAAATATCCATAGATCAACATTCTTGTATCACTATGGAATATAAAATGCATGTCCATTCAGGATTTAGAAACTTATGTGCATTACCTTCCAAGGATTTAGCATATTGGAAAAATAAAAAGGGTGCATATCTCTTCAGGATTTACCAACTTATGTGCATTACCTTCCAAGGATTTAGCCAACATAAAAAGTAAAAATGTGTGTCTCTTTAGGATTTAGCAACTTGTGTGCGTTACCTTCCAAGGATTTAGCAAACATAAAAAGTAAAAATGCGTGTCTCTTCAGGATTTAGCAACTTGTGTGCATTACCTTCCAAGGATTTAGCATACTACATAAATGTAAATTATAGTACAAGGGAGACCCTATATATGCCCCCCTCCTTATCATGGCTACCCACTAGGCAGGATAAGGAAGAGGAAGAGGATACCTACTTCACAAGGTAAGGAGATATCCTGCTTTACAACAATGTACACCATATTCTTAGTGAAGAGTATTGACCCTTACATCTAAGAACATAGATAATCGTGAAATGGATATGTCACTTATGAAAAGAGGATCCTCAAAGAGGAAGAGATCTTATCAACAAGAGCCCTACCAAATAGGAGTGCTTAGGATAAAATATCATCTTCGAAAAGCAAGAAAGACCCAAGCTTCAACCATCAAGAACCTTCCAGTAACGAGGATGAGGAATATTGGAATGAAGGATAAAAAACTCTAACCAAAAAGCAAGCGTAAGAGTTTATAAAGAACATAATTTGCAAAATAAAGAAGAGGTAATGACCTAGGACAATCACCTCTAAAATAAGAGGGTATCAATGGTCAAAACATAGATCTTTATAAGGAAAATAATGTTTGCAGCATAAACAAATGCCACTAAGCTAAGGAAAGTAGATCCTTAGATAGAGGTAGAAGGAGATAATACCTTCCTCCCAGAGTTGACGGCAAGGGATATATCAAATTATATCAACAAAGTTATAAAAATAAGAGATATCTCTCCAAAATAGGTGTCCTAGAAAGAATATCATGAGTGTAGGAAGTTATAAGGATAGAATGCAGAAAGAATAACCAATTATACTCAAAACAACATTCATGCTAAGAGGATAATGGATCCTATAAGACTGGAAGAGAATAC
>MU216782.1:163917-220880 GCA_018584345.1 Thuja plicata | reverse complement strand
CCTTGAAATCAATAATTGAAATAAGAATGCTAGCAAGTAGTAGAATTGAATCTAACAATGAAGCTATGATATTCAATAGATATGTAATTGAAATTCAAATGTATGCAAGTATGTAAGTATGAAAGCATGGACTTTGGAAACCATAAACCTCAATGATTGTATGCTTGAAAACCACTTTGAAGAGATGATGAAAGAGTCTTGAGGATGCACAAAAGGATCTTGAAGGAAGATCACACCACCATGATGGCTAGTTCTAGGGTTTTGAATGATAAATCTTGAATGTTTGCACCTAATCCCTTCAAAGTCTTGAGAGCTTGAGGCCTTGATCTTCAATGGAGAACTTGAATGCTTGAGAGGAAGACTTGAAAACCTTGAAAGCTTGGAAATATGTAGAACAATGGATGCTTGAAATTTTTGCTTCTTGACAAAATCTTGATTATAGATTTTTTGCACTTAGAAGGCTTAGAGAAAAATGAGAGAGAGAGGCTTCCTTTTATATGAAATTAGGGCACAATCTTCTAAGGAGGCCGACATAGGATAATTAAATTCCAATTTGACCCATGCCCCTAGAAAAGGACCTATATTAAATATAATTTATGAATCAACACTTCGGAACCCAAAACAGCCGACCTAGAAGCGGGAAAACTAATTTTTTGATGACCCCCGGCAGCCGACAAGTTTCTAGTTTTGAAAGGCTCAATCCAGGTCCTAAACAGGCACAGAAGCAGGAGATGATTTAGAAATGGGAGGATGATATGATGGAGGTCAAAAACGTCCCCTAAGGAGGGCTAAACACTCTTAACATGGAAGTGCTTCCATGTTAAGATGATACAGGTCCATACTGGTTATGCAGGATGTTGGTTATTACCTTATGTTCCTCCTGAAGCTATATGAAGGGGTCCCTTGTTAACATCATTAATTAGGAGACTGAATTAATAACTTCAGCTTCCTCTCCTATATCTAGCCATATGGGAGAGGATAATTCCATCTAAGGTTGAGAAGGAGGATATAAGGTCATGGTTTTGGTGTGCTGACTGTCAGAAATGGTCATATCCCTTGACCTACAACCAATGTAGGCATCAGCCGTAGCTAGCCAAGAACATCCCAAAATAATTGGATAGCCCCCCAGGGTGTATTTTGGCGAAAGGATAATGAAATCTATAGGGTAGGACCAAGACTCTAGGTCAACCAAAATGGCTTCCACTACTCCATCAGGCTTTACAGTCAAACTATCTGCGAAGTGTAGGACAGTAGGTGTATTGCAGAGATTGGTGATACCAAGGTGTTGCATAATGTCCTTGGTCATGACATTAATGGCAGCTCTTAGATCGATCAAGGCATTTTTTATAGAAGTACCATTAATCATGACCTCCACAATGGGGCTGCTAGGGTTAGAATATTTTGGGATGGTAAGCTTTCCTAACATGATGTCTGCCGATTTGCCCAGGACATGGACAGGCTGGGGATCCTTTTTCTTGCGGCCAAGCTTTTTAAAGAAGGCTTCCTTGATGGATTTTCTATATGTAGGGACATCTTTAATTTCCTGTAAAAGGGGAATTTGGACACTGACATTCTTTAGTTGGTCAAGGATATTGAAAGTTGACTCATCAGTTGTCTTCAGATTGCTTTGCTGCAATCTTTGTGGGAAAGGAAGAATAGTAGGCTGATTGGTCTTAGCTGGTGTTGCAGGGGCTACTAGATTAGATGGATTGTCGGGGTTATTGGGCTCCTCATAAGTCATTTTAGTGATTTCAGGAGGCTCAGATGTAGGAAGAGTGGTACCAGACCGTAGGTGTATATCATCAAGGTTAATTGCATACACAGGGTATTGCATGGGATACTGCGACTGATCTATGGCATACACAATTTGCTGCGGAGGAAGAGGTTGATTTTTGGGGTTTGGTTGTGGCTGTGTAGGTAACTAAGTAGGCTTACAAGGTGGATTAGTGGCTACAGGAGGTGGCAAAAGAGCCTACTACTATGGAGGCTGCATGGGTGGTGGAAAAAATCCTTGTGGTTGATTCGGCCATTGCTGGCCGCCTCGCCGCTGTGGGTTTTTATACCAATTACCTTGAGGTAGCTTCCATCCCCCTTGAGGTTGTTTCCAACCTCCCTGAGGGTTTTGCCACTGCGGATTGGGGTAATTCTACCACTGATTCTGGGAATTATTCCAAGGGGGATCTGGGTAATTCATGGGGGGTTGCCATTGATTATTATAAAAAGGACCACTAAATGAAAGAGGATCTTGGGGCATACCTCGTCTCTGAACCCATGGTCATCACTGAGCAACAAAGAAAAGTTTTTTATCCTCTAGTTCAACTGGTTTATAATCAGTTGGTATTTGTGTAGTCTCCATGTTAGTGACTAGTTTGCATCTATACTCTCTCTTCTTCTGGCTACAATGTGGACAAAATTTGGCAAGCATGTCCTCGACTTCCTCATGTTTCTTCTTCGCTTGCATGGTGTCTAACTGGGTGGCCATGTTTTTGATGATATTTTTCTTAAAATCAGACAAGAGATTGGTTATCTTGGTCTGTGAAGAACCAACACCATTGGACTTGCCCAGGGTGGACCTATACCTTCTTCCTTTCTTAACAAAACCTCTTGAGTATTTAAGGTAGATCTTCCAGATATCATCCCATGATGCTTGGGTGATATCTCCTCTAGCCATGAGGTCCAATGCCTCTGTGCATCTATCATGAATGCCTCTCAAAAAGAGAAGCTTCTAAGATTCTTCATTAAGCTCGTGCTGAGTATTCTTTTGCAAAATGAACATGAACCTTGAGACATAGTCCTCAAGAATATCATCCTCCTTCTATGACATCTTAAAGATGTCATCCCCTCGCATATCATTCCCTCGACAGTACTCCTTATATTTCAGCAAGAAAGCATCCTTCATTTCATCCCAATTATGGACAATATCCTATCCTAAACCCATAAACCAGTGCAAGGTAGACTCCTTAAGTGTGACAGGAAAGAGCTTAAGCCTGTGGGATTTGGTGGTGTAGTCATAGCTCCTACAAAAAATATCAAACTCAAAGAGAAAGGTATCTGGGTCCTCCGTGAGAAGGCCGTAAAATTTTGGAAAAGAAGAAGAGGAAATATTTTTGAGGTTGTTATTATCTTGCTTATCAAAGATGGGGAAAGGGAATGTAGTAGGATTAGCCATCCTTCATTGTTGCTGAGTTGGATTTTGAGGGGGGGTCTGAGCTTGATAAACAACTAACTGCCAAGGATTTTCTTCTCGAGGATTCTGGAGGTCTGGGTTGGCAAAGACTTTGAAAAATTGATTAGCTTCGAGTTGTTCTTGGAAGAACCCACGAAAATCACCCTGAGAAGATGAGGATGATGAAGGGGCTTCGGGGAGCTCAAAAATGGCATCAAAAAACTGGTTCTCTTCCTCAAATAGGTTGTGGTGTGAATTTGGCAAGTACCTTCCTCGGGCGTCCCTTCATCTATTATGCATGCAGATAGTATGGAATGATGTGAATGGGGGTTTTCTTTGTCAAGAGAAGGCTTAATCTAATGGAAGTAGGAAATTAAAGCATGTAAACAAATCCCAGGAATGGTTGAATAAGAACCAGGCTTAGCACCATCCTTGACAATGGCGCCAAAAATGATCGCTCGTTATAAAGATTTAGAAACTGGGAATAATCCTTTTAACTTAGGTAGTGGACATCCAACTAAGCACTTCATCCACTTTACAATAAACTAATTTAATATGTCAAACCCAGGGATGTGTTACTTGAAATAGGCCAGCAAAATATATGCACCAAGCACTTCTTCAACCAGTCTTTCTATGATTACTGTAGGAAATAAATGTTGGAAAAGAACTACTCTATGGCTGTAGAAAATAAATGCTTTCGAAAGGAAACTATACTATTGTTGCATGAAAGAAATAATTTAAAGGAAATCTAAACTAATGATATGGAAGTAGATGCTTTAAAAATAAATGATGGAAACAGAGGCTGTTAGAAGGATGGAAGAATGCACACAAACAACTATAATGCTTTAGTTACTCTATTGCTTGGCCGCAGGAAGTGGTAGCTATCCTATGTCTTTGGCTACATGAGTTGTTCAACATAAGATTTGAAATAACAGAAATGCAGGAAAATGAACTAACTAGAATAAATCTAAACTATAGATTCCTCACCAAGTGGGCCCCCTTGGGTGAGTACCCAGAATACTCAATTACACAGTATTGAACTCAAAACTTCATTTTCTCATTAATTTGAATCAAAGAGTAAAAGAATTATTCACTATGAAATAACATAATGCAACTATAATAATACTACTACCCTTATCCTCACGCAGGAGTGGGGATTTATTTAAAGGGAAAAACATCTAAATGCTAAACTCCACATGCCCTAAGAAAAGGTGGAGCTTTTATTACAATCATCTAACAGAAAGGAAATCTACAAAGCAAGAAATAGAATCGGTCAAGAAGAGAGGAAGGAACTACATAGAAAACAAATCCAACTTCCCACTCTCTCCTAGATTTTATCAAAGAAAATATTGTGGTTTTCCAAGTCTCTACTCAATTGTCTCCACCTAGATCAATCTAGAAAACTTCCACCACTGCTGCGCCGATGTTTCATCCATGCGTGTCTGATGCAGGACTGCGTCAAGTGACCAACACAAAGACGTGCTCATTTGAACCAGATGTCAATTTCTACTTCAATGGGTTGCATTAAAACCATTAGGATAAAATAATTCATGGCATTTATTCAAAGCACAAACATTATCTATTGTCCAAATAGTCAATTCATTCATCAAATATGATCATGAGTTCATAGCAACAAAATAGATCATATTTATCGCTATAAAGAAGATTAAGTAGCATATGTCCATGGCATAGGTTCAGTGATTGACTATCATATAATAACATTTTTGGAGCATAAAGTCTTAGGATAATAACAAAAAACATAAGAAAGGACCTAGCAAAATGTTCTCCTAAGGTATATAAAAGATGCCATTAAAATGGCCCATCACTAGCTGTGGTGTATGAAGTTGATAGGTAATTGAATTTGAAAAGAGAGCTAGAAAATGGTCATCACTACTTTTGCTTTAAAAACCTTATAAAATGTTAAAAAAACCTAGACAAGAGTTGATTGGCTTGATTTTCTTTCTTTTTCACAGCTCAACAAAGTACTGTACTCTGTTAGGCTCTCCTATCTTTCTCAACTCTGGTAATTCATTTCATTTTCTAGAAATGGCATGATAGTAAGCTTTCAACATCTCACTATACTCTACCTAACTATGGTTCATCTGGAGATTCAAAGATAAGACTTTCTCCAAGTTGCTCAATGATTTATTTAACTTGTCTTAACTCACGAGATCCAACGACTGAGAAATCTCTTAATCTATGAATGCTTGCATTGACCATAGTTAAGTTTTGAGATTGGGTGACTTACTATCTCCTATTCTCTGAATGCTTTCCTTTTGACCACCAAGATCAAGAGTTTCAGCGCCTTAGTTATCTCTTGATCACTAAATATTTGTACACTAACTATGAGGATTACGAGATCTAGCGCTAACTTGAAAAAATCATTATCTCCTAATCTCATAATATCTCATGTCACCTTGATTTAATCAAGAGACTTAGCGCAAACCACTCATCTGAGTCTTGATCAATGTTTCATATTTAATCTCAACATTCTTATCTTGACTGAGGTCCCATTTGGATATATAGTGACCACAATAATCTTGTGATCTCTGAATATTTCCCTTAACTCGGGTCTGGTTTGGAGATTCAAAGATAAGAAGCATCTATAGATCACTGAATGATTTCTTAACCCTGAATTCTATTCAGAGACTTAGTGGTAATAGGCATCTCTAGATCGCTGAATGTAACTTAACTTGACTTTAGTTGACCCAATTTTGATCTCGATGTTCAGAGATAAGGCAATCTCTAAGTCTCTGATTGATTTGGTTGACTTGGGTTAAATCATGAGATGAAGCAATATCCCTAGTTCCTTCACTGTATTAACAACTTATATTTAATCTCATGAGACTTGTCTTTAACTGAGGTTTCATTTTGAGATTGAGTGATAAGGCTTGTCACTGATTAGCTGAACCTTTTACTTAACTCTGATTCTATTCTGAGATTTAGTGTCAGCCACACATCTAAACCAAGATCAACGATCCTCATTAGATCTCTGAACATTTTTCTAAACCCCAATTTTATTTGGAGATTGGGAAAAAATTCTTTATCTCATGATCTCTTAATGCTTCGTTCAACACTAGTTTGATTCTAAGATCAAGAGATAACATATATCTCTGAGTTGCTGAATAACAGTCTTGACTCTAGTTTAATTAAGAGATTCAATGACAACCACTCATCTTGGTTTACATTGATGATCCACTCTTAATCTCGCAAGACTTTATCTAACCTCAAGTTTATTTCAAGATTAAGAGATAAAGGCAATCTCATGATCTCTAGATAAAAGCCTTAACCATGATTTAGTCTGGAGACTTAGAGATAAAGGATATCGCTAGATCGTTGAATGCTTTCTTAACACCAGGTTCTATTCTAAGACTTAGCGTCAGTCGTCCATCTTGCTAACCTCCTGGACATGTGTCACCATCTGATCAAACTCAGTCTTGTCTCTCCTGATCACTGAATGATTTCTTCTTGGATTTATTTATCTGGAGATTCAGCGATAGCCACATATCTGAGATGTGATCAATGGTCAGTGCTTAATCTCTTAAGATTTATCTTAACTCATCTCATGTTCAGAGATTGAGTGCCAACACAATTCTTGTGATCTCTAAATGAAATACTTAACCATTATTCTTTAAGAGATTCAGTGGAAAAATATTTCTCCAAGTCGCTGAATTCTTTCTTTAATTTGGCTTAACTCATGAGATCAAGCGCCAACCTTTGATCTTCATCAACATCTACGGTCTACGCTTGATCTCTAGATTTTAAAAGACTTAACCATTTATTTATGAGATCTAGCAACTAATATCAATTGTTAGGCTCTTTACTCCTACACTGAATCTCCAGATGTTACCAACTTGACCACAACATCTCAAGATTCAGAGATAAGCTTGTCACTAAATCGCTGAATGATTTCAACTAACCGCCAATTTTCTAGAGACTTGGAGATAACTGTTGCGCTAGATCACCGAATAAAAAGAATTAAATGCCAAACTGCACTAGACTTAGAGACTTAAAGAGACATAAAAGACATGCGTATAAAGGTCAACTTGAAAATATAAGAGCTAGGGTATGATTTTGCAAATTTTAGGAGACAAAAACCCTACCAAAGGCAAACAAGACCTAGGGTTTAAGGCTCTCAAACATTTTCAAAGAACAATTGTTTGGGACACAAACATTTTGAAGAATTTTGCAAGCACACTTGAAATTACCAAATGCTAAGGCACACCAACTAACACTGGGAACCAACTTTTTTGGGACAACTCAAAAAACTTAAAATAGACCCAACAGTGGCTCTATTTGAGGATGCTTTGAAAGAAAGTTCAATGTAAGAAACTAGATCACTAGGATGACATACCACAACCACACTAACCTACTGCAGAAAAGAACACACAATTGGAAACAAACACACAATATAAAACAAACACACTTGTACATATATTACAGAACTACTATGCATGGAAAGAAAAATTAATTAAAGAAAAGCTTTAAGAATTGTCTATGCACTGGCAATTGAAACACCTCATCATCCATATTTTTCAGAAAATATGAATCCTTTCCATGTATCTGATGAATAATAAAAGGCCCCAAGCATAGAGATTCAAAATTTTTGTGCTTTCCTTTATCCTTAGCCCTGGCATTCCATTTCAGTATCATGTCATTTGGCTGGAATTTTCTGGTACTAGTCATTTTTTCAAACATGTATTTCATCTTCTATTGACTTCTTATATTTTTCTTCTGTCCTTCCCTCCTATTCTCATCAAGCTCAATCAATTGGACCATCATGTCATGTAGAGAATCATTTACTTCTAGCTCTTGATCCATGATAAACTTGTATACAGTAAGAAAATTATTCACAGGCAACTTGGCCTATACTCCATATACTAGTTCAAAGGGTGACTTACTAGTATCCACTTTCATTGTCACTCTATTAGCCCATAAGGCTAATTTCAATTTTGAATGACATGTCCTCTTATTTTTTCTAAGGTCTTCTTCAATATTTGTAGAATACTTTTGTTGCTTGATTATGCCTATCCATTTTCTTGTGTATGATATGGAGAGGAATAAGATATGAAAATTCCATTTTCATCATAGAAATCTTGAAACTCTCCATACCTAAAACATTTGGCATTGTCTGTTACTAATGTCAAAGGTACACCAAACCTAGTCAGGACACTTTCCATCAAAAAATCAATGACAACTTTACTGGTTGCTCCTTTGGTAGGGATTGCTTCAATCCATTTTGTAAAGTAGTCTGTAGCAACAAAAATATAGCTATGTCCACCACTAGAATTTTCTGCAAATTCTCTAATGAAATCAATTCCCCACATAGTAAAAGGGGATTGAGCCTGCACTGCATTCAACAATAAGGCTCCTGAGAATTTCAATTTAGAAGAAAAAATTTGGCAAGGTTCACACTTTTATACATACTTGAAAGAATCCTTGAAAATATAGGGCCAATAGTAACCAACCCTTAGAATTTTGTGGGCAGTTGTCTTAGCAGAAAAATTTCCACCACACATGCCATCATGCATTTCTTTCAATACTCTTTCAGCTTGCCTTTCATCTAGACACAAGAAGAGTACACCATCTCTATTCTTCCAGTACAATTCTCCTTGTAGTAAGGTATACTTCTGGGATTGCAGCCTTATATTCCTCTTCTAATTATCACTCATGGCATCAGGGCACCTGGCATATTTGATGAAGTATACAACATTAGAATACCAGGGCTATCTTTCAATGCTAGTCAATGTTAGGTCTTGCAACTCCATATTATTTATTTGCACCAAATCCATATTTTCTTCTATCATCAGCTTTGCTAAGCCCAATCCTCTCACTATTTTTGTGATATGGATTTCTATATTGAACTCCTAGACCCTATTTATCCATTTGCATCTTTTCCTTGTAACCTCTGACTGGGTGAGAATGTCCTTAACACCTGCATGAGGTACATATGCTATCACCTTTGAACAAACTAGATACGGCCTGAATGACTTGACAACCTTTACAAGTGCATATGCTTGTTTCTCCATCACCTCATAATTTAGTTCTGCAGCTTGGAGTGACTTGCTAAAAAATGCAATAGGATGTTCATGTCCTTCCTCATCCTTTTGCAGTAACACAACAACTATTGTAGGGAAAGATGAAAAATAGAAAAGTGAAAATGGTTTACTATAGTTAGGAGACATCAAGACAGGGGCTTCTTGAATGGCATTTTTTATTTTCTCAAAAGAAGACTGTGCCTCATTATCCCACTGAAACTTAGCATCTTTCTTCAAAAAAATTATTATAGGTTTGACAATTTCTGCAAAGTTGACAATGAACCATCTAACAAAATTTATCTTTCCTAAGAAAGACTACACTCCTTTGATATTCTTTGGGAAAAGGACCTTTTGGATTGCTTCTATCCTCTTTGGATAAATCCTTACTCCTTCCTTTGATACAATGTGCCCCAACAACTTTCCTTTTGTGACTGCAAACTAGCACTTCTTAGGATTCAGAGTCACACCATATTCAATAGCTCTAATGAACACTTTTTCAAGATCATCACAATGATCCTTTGCTTCCTTAGAATATGTTGTCAAGTCATCCTGATAAATAACCATAAATAAATCAATAAAATCTTTGAAAGAAACATTCATGGCTCGTTGGAATGTTGCCCCTGCATTCATCAAACCAAATGACATCTTGATATATACATAGGTTCCCTAAGGGGTGGTAAATGGAGTTTTGAATTGCTCTGACTCCTTGACTATTACTTGGTTGTATCCTGAGAATCCATCCATCATTGATAAAATTTCACAACCAGTGACTTTTTGCAGCATTGCCTCCATATTTGGCAAATAATAATGATCTTTCAGAGATGCTAGGTTCAGATTTGTGAAATCCACATGCAGCCTTTTGTCACCATTTTTCTTCCTTACTGGGACTAAATTAGATACCCATGTTGAATGTCTTATAGGATGGATAATCCTTGCTTCTCTCAAAATCATCAGTTCTTATTGCATTTTGGGGGCCAATAATGGATTAATACACCTCTAATTTTTTCTAAATGGTTTATTCTCTGGCTTCAACGGGATCTCATGTTTAAATAGGTCCTCCTTGTAAGCTTTTAAATCCTCATAGGACCATGCAAACAACTGATTGTGTTTTGTTTATAAATTTATTATATTTGGCCTAACATGGGGATCTAAATTTTTTCCAATGTATACATTTTGAGGTGTTGCCTCTGATCCCAGGATCACCACTTCAAGGTCCTAAAGTTTTGCATTTCTCTTTTTAGACATAAAGTTATCTTGATCATTGAACAATGACTCTAGTTCCACTAACCCCTTGGGTATATAATTTGAACTCAGCTAAACCACCTCATTTCCAAAGAGCATGTCTTTGGCATCAACAACTTCAACCAAGGCATTACAATCTACATGTTGACCCTCAAAATGGTCAAGACATTGGACAAACTTGAGGATATCTTGGTCATCCTAAAAAACTTGCCAATTATAAACATTATCTGACACCACTGGTCTGTTCCCGACCTCTATAATAGATACTCTAGTCAAAGTTGAATCATCACTTTTTAAAGCAACATTAGCTAAGAGATCAACCATAATATTTTTTGATCTTTCTACCCAATTAATGTTGAAAGCATCAAATAGTTCTATCTAATCCCATACTGCATGTTTGTACAATTTAAACATATCATTCTTTACAACATATTTGGATATAACCTGGGCTAAAACCAATTCAAAGTCCCCAAAAACCTTTAGGCATTTAATACCATGCCTAGATACAATGTTTAACCCCAAACACGAGGCTTCATACTCAATAGTATTGTTTGTACATAGAAAAGATAGCAAGAAGGAATACTTGAAAGTGGTACCTGATGGAGAAATGAGTAGGACACCAATTCCTGATCCTTCCTTGGAACAAGCTCCATCAAAGTACATCTGCAACATGCCATTTTGTTATGTGGACAATTCCTCCATCAGTGGATCAGTGTTTTTGCACTCTGGCAAGATCTTCTCCACTCTAAAGTTTTCCATGTCCACCTCTACACAATAATTAAGCATATCTCTTGGCACCTTCTCAACAATGATTGGTGCTCATGGTTCCTTGTAAAATTTCACTTCACTCCAATTTACTGGGATTATTGCATAAGATAGATCCAATTGTAAATGACCCCCTACTACTGCAACCCATTGTCTTGACAACAACATGCCATAATGGGGATGAGTATCCACAACAACCACATCCATCTTGTATGTGGATTTAGTAAATACAACTATCTTTACCTCAACTCCCTTCAGATTTCCTACTATAGAGACCTCTCTATTGTCCATGGCATAGAATCTCCCATAGAAAGTATCCACATTCATTCCTAATTCCTTCATTACTTCATATGGCATGACATTGGCAGCAACACCAGAATCAATCATGCAATTTTTTACAAGCTTGTTATTTATCAACAAAGTAACATATAATGGATCCACTTGAGATGGCTCTTTGGTAATCATGTTACCCACATACAATATAGGGGTGTCTGGATCAAAGGAAACTTCCTTCTTCTTATTTTCCCTCTTATTTTCAATATGATATCTTCAATCCCTTTGAAAAGTGACATTGTAGCTTCTCTGTGCTCTTTTACCTTCAAAATTTCCATCAGTGGAACTGATACTTTCATTTGTGTAAGAGCATACTTCATGTCAAATGCAGGCAATTCAAAAAATACATCATTTATTCTTTTACCCTTTTTGGCTTTGTCAGTAGCAATTTGTTCTTCTATTTTCACTTCCTCCTCCTTTTGGGAAGAAGATGATTATCCTTATTTAGAAAATTTCTTCTCCTTTCTTTCCTTGACATGAAATTCAGCAACAACCTCTAGGACATCTTCTTTGATGAATATAGAAGCAATTTTTCCTTGACTAGGTTCAACCCTTATGTTTCTCAAATTATAGGTACATCTAGCCTGATTTATTGCTGCTATGGTCAAGGATCTCTTTTCTTCATCACTTGGCAGTCTAAAATGATGATGCTCTTTATCATCACCCACAACATTAATAATTCTTTGTTCAACAATACTAGCTTCATCATCTGAATCAGAAACAACTTATGGCTAGTACTTTTGGTACTTTCCTCCTCTATTACTTAAATTTTCAAGAGGTTCACTGTCTTCTGAATACCATGGATAAGGTGTCCTTACAGTAAACATATTGACAATAGGGTGTTCTTTTCCTAAACATGTTTGTTCATTTCCCTCCTCCATTTTATTAGCTAAAGCCTGGGCTACAACACACTGGTAAGAAGAGTGGGGCATGTTACAAGAAGCACACCAAGGAGTGTTCTCCACATTGTTTGTATTGTTTCTTTTTTAGAGGATCATGGGTTTCCTTTGTCTTCTGGTTCTCTTGATTCTCAGGGGCAGGCTTTCCATATTTCCAATTTGTTCTATATGGCATGTCCCTCAAATTTGGTTATCTATCATACCTCTGGTATTGATATTTGTTATCATGAAAACCTTTGTCATTTTTTTCTATTTTGGCAGTAAGATATTTTACTAACCTCATCAACTAATCCACCCTATCATCCTCTTTGATAGGTTTTCTTGTTTGTCCCCTTGTCTCCTTCCATAATTTACCATCCTCTCTCATCCCCATCTTTCTTGAGGCTTGTCTATTGCTCTCAATATTAATGACTGTCTTGTAAGAATCTCTCAGGGTACGTGGGTTCTTGTTCCTAAGAAGGTAAAAAATCTTTCCATCAGTAGCATTGAAGTATGTGGTTAGACACACTTGCTCATCTCATCTTAAGACCTGAAATAACTTGTTCATGGCCTTTTGAAATCTATTATTTAAATAAGCCATGCTTTCATTAAGGAATTTCTTGATATTATTGAATTCATTTAACATGTAACTTGAATTGACATGAAGACACTATTTTTTCCATTAGTATGCAAAGGGAAAACAAGTTATGAACCATCGGTAAACACCTACATCGAAATTTAGACTTTCAGTACAAACTGAAAGTACAAATAACAAAGGTCACCGAAAACGATGAAGTAGAACCTGATAGAGGAACCCAACGAGAAGATTACACTGTAAACTGAAAGAGCAGAAAAGAAGAGGAACTCGACAGAGCAAGGGAACCCGACAGAAATTTCAACAAAAGAACACCAACAAACTAACAACCGAGCAACCCAAGCATCATACAACAAAAGTCAGTTAAATCCCGAGAAAAGTGGATCTGACTTCCATGTCATATAAAACACTTATGTTTTATATTTAGAGTTTTGATTTGATTTAAAACCATTTCCTGATGGACAAGCAAGATAATTGTATTTGTTTTAATCAGTCTAACTGATTAAAAACATGCAAAATAGGAGATCAAGGTCAAGTTGTAAACCTTCGATCATAGAGTTATCTTTGTAATACATGAAACTGAATTAGGTCAATCTATTGTATAAATAGATATGTAATCATTCATTTAATATGGATGTGAGGATGAAAGTAGCCTAGGATCACATCTATGGATTAGACTAATATTTTCAAGCAAGAACAACAAAAGATGAATTAGGTTATCAAGAACCACATTCAAGGCTACTGAGCAACAAAGGTATTG
Source organism: Thuja plicata (assembly GCA_018584345.1). Taxonomy (NCBI): domain Eukaryota; kingdom Viridiplantae; phylum Streptophyta; class Pinopsida; order Cupressales; family Cupressaceae; genus Thuja; species Thuja plicata. The sequence goes on along the minus strand of MU216782.1, from coordinate 207,103 downwards.
ATCAATCACATTAGGTGATACATTATACTTGTAATTTAATGGATCTGTTATCAGAAATTATAGATTGCATACACTCAGGTCACTAAATATTTTTTTCTACATTCTAACAAGTGTAGCAAATAGAAGAAATCCTTTCAAGAAAGGTGGATTTAACAATCCTTATGTAAATCTCTTAACCGAGTGCACACTAAACAGTGTTGTTAGATCTTAACAGAGTAGACCTTAACCAGTCTCCACATAATACTCCTAATAGGGTAGATAATTAGAAATGATCAAATTGTAAACCTTAATCATCCCCTTCCAATCAACAGATAGTGAATTTTTTGTGGGTTCCATCCCCACCACATTTTTTACCTTCTAACAGGGTTTTTCTACATCACCATATCTTGTGTTATGTGTCATTACATTTCATGAATGCTTCTATGAATTTTTTACATGCTTATTGAATTATGAATTGATGTTACATACACAAAGATAGAATAACAGATATGAATGGTAATACAATGTATTGACAATAAAAGGATAAAGGTTAATTGATAAAATTTTTGAGGGTACTAATTCACCCCTCCCCTCTCAGTAAACCATTCCATTATTTCCAACAATTCGTATCAGAGCTAGATCTCTTAATTGGAAAATTTTAAAGACTTAAGAGAAAATTTCATACAATGGAAAGGTACAAGCTACTCAAGAATATTGAGAATCTGAAATTGGAGATACAAATCTTCTATGAACAATATAAAGAAGCTAGAATCAAGATGAGATAGTTGCTGGATGAAAGAAAGATTATGGCATCTCGCTGTAAGAAAGAAACTATCATGGAGAGGAGATACCTAATCTATTTGAGTCTTCAAGATCTACAACTAGCAAAGCATCAGACACATTTGAAGAAAGCATCACAAGTCTAAATGAAATCAATCAACATCTAGTTGGACAAGTGAAATCTCTGTAAATCGGTCAAGAGACAGATGGTAAGAATGATTGATGTCATGAACAATGCTAGACAAGCTGAGAAAGAAAGAACACTAGCTATTGATGACAAGAGGAATATTACTGAAAATCTACAAGAGAAAGAGTAAAAAATAAAAATACTTACAGAACATCATCATGAGATCACCAAGCAGATTATTCTTATGATTCACGAGGCAAACATAATGAACACAGAACTCATTGAAAGAATAGAAGCTATCGGTGAGCTAAGAGAAGAAAATGAAAAGCTGAAACATGAAGTGAGAATTCAGCAACAAAATAATGACATGATCAAGAGAGCTGAAGAAAGCACCAAAAGGATGGATGATTTTCTAGATGGAAAAAGAAGATTCAACAACAATACCAAACTAGGGTATACCAAAAATGAAGAAGCACCAAACCAAGCTGATCCAAAGAATGTCTATGCAAATCCAAGACCAAGAAAGCAGTCATGCAATCACTGTAGAAAACCATGCCACACATCAAATGTCTGCAGGAGAAAAATGAAAGGTATTTCTAAATCCACACCTTCATTCATAAGAATTTGTTATAAATGTAACAAGAAAGGACATAAAGCATATGAATGTAAATCTGAGGTGAAACAACCAAAGAAGGAAACCTACATGGACAAATACTGTCCTACTTGGAAAATGCATGGGCATCCATCTCTTGAATGCTGGAAGAAGAAAAAGAAAGAATGAAATACTAAAGATCAAAAAATTTCTTATCAACCAAAAAGAGTTAGTAACTCATATGTTTGGGATTACAACACATGGGAAAATTGCACAACATGTGGAATATTTGGACACATAGCTGCAAACTACATGAGACAATGGATGAGAAAGTCTAGGAGCTAGACTAACCCAAGAATGACATGTCTACACTACCATAAAGTTGGTCATCTGAGAAAAGACTACAGAGACCGAGTGATAGAGACAAGCACCTTTGTCAATGAAAACACCATTGAAGACATCAGGAAGATGAGAAACAAAATGTGGAGGAAAGCTACAAACAATGATGAAGCTAGAACAAGAAATGCAATTGGTGACACCTTATCCAATGGGTCTGGTGACATCACTACCCCCACCTAAGTAGAACAAGTAAGTATGGAACTGCATTATACCAAGTTATACTTTGCATTAATTCCATTATACATTGATGAAATGCCAAACTAGCATGATTAAAGATGTACTATGGTATTAATTGTTATGATTCTGTGAAAACAATCTCATCGGTTAATGCATACCAAAAATCATCGATATACATACAAATCTAAGTTTTCTATACTTATCGAGCATTTTTGGTTAACACATAAAAAGAAAAGTCGCTAGTGTAAACCAAGATCCATCAGGTAATCATCAAAGTTGACATGTCTTCACCATACACTGAGATCCGTCGATAAACAGTCAAATGAGTTGACACCTATCCCAAGCATTGTGTTCTCACCGAGAATGAAATGTGTGTGCTACCCGATGACTCTGTCTTCAAACACTGAGAAGTGGGTGAGCATTTATGACATGAATTAGAGAAAAAGTCTATAAATAGTCGAGGAAACAACTCATTTGTTCACAAAGTGATTTGAGTGAAGAAGGAAAGTGAAACTAGAGCATGAAGTGACTGAATTGTAGAGTGACTCCAACCCTATTCAAAACACTCAAAAATATTCCTAGTAGTCATAGAAGGTTGAAGTAAGTAACAACATTCACCAAGAACTCCAATTTCTTTTACGGGAAAAAGCCCTAAATTCTAAAACAATGGCAACTACTTCAAGAACCTCCAAGATCAAGAATGAAAAGAAGAACAAGATTAATCTAATCAAGAATCCCACTTGTGAAGAACTTCATTACAAGATTTGTCCCAAGGTTTCTTCAAAACCTGACAACGTTGGTGTATTCTCCAGTATACCAGCTAGGGTTTTTCTCGTTGAAGACGTCAAAGCGTATATTCACTGCAAGATCACAAAAATAGGAAACCTGCAAGTTGAGCAAGCTTACAAAAAGCTTTGCAACGATGATGGGACAATCAAAGAAGAACATAAGCACATTGAAGTGAAAGCACTAACACATGCCCTATTATTCTTGAAGGAATTTAAGACCAAATGGACCTGGTTAGTACTAAGCAGAGTACATGACTGCAAGTTAAGGATGGATGAGCCAAAACCGATAACCAAGGATGTTATACACACTGTTACCGGTTATCCCATAATTGATAAAGTAAAGGCACTAAAGCACCCTCCTAATGCTGACATTGAAAAGAACACAAGAGTATTATGGGATGGAAGAGGATTAAAGGTATTCACCATCAATGATGATGGAATAAAATTTGGACCATGTGTCTTAGGATACAAATTCTTTCAGGATAGTAGGATGAACAATATTGCATCCAGAGTAGTGGATACAACATACAAAATTGTCAAGAAGGGACTACAGTTAGACCTATCAGAACTTCTACAAAGGAAATTGGATGAGAACATGAAGACAATAAGGACTACAAAGTCTAACTCATGTAAGTTTGGTTCACTCATAATGTGCATATTTTTCTATTTTCAATAATCCTTCCCATCTATCAGTAATGTCAAATGGGACACTACCCGACCAGTAACCACATAGATTAGTGAGTTCATCAAATCACTAGGAGATAATTTTGAATCAGTCATGGATGAATACTTTGCTGGATTCAAAGAAAGAATATAGAAAAGAATGAGGATTCCATAGAAATTAGTAGAAAAGTACAAGACTGACATTTGTTTTATGGTGAAAACTGATTACACCTATATCAAGCTAGTTGTACCGAGGACAACATGGCTAGCACCACTTGACTATGAGGTTAACATAGATCAAGCAACCAATGCCATTGAAGCATTGATCAGTGAACCATTAGACAAATCAGAACCTTAGTTTGGAACTTATGAGGAAGCCAAGGAAAGGATTAAAACGGGCTTAGTTGTGAAAAATATTGATAGAAAGATAGATAAAATGGTTAAGACACTAAAAAAATTTATTGGTAACTGAAGAAGAAACATAACAGACAGAAGAAATCAAGGGTCAATCACTTGTCGGTGAAGCTGAGAAGGAGAGTGACTCAGAATATACAGAGTCTGATACACCACCACCACCACCACCACCAGCAAAGAAACCAAGGACTACTGCTGCATCTAGGACCAGAAGTTATACAAAAAAGGATCCAAGTCCTTCACCCATCAAGAAAGGTCAAGTGAGGACCTATAAAAGAAAGCCTCAAATAGGTAAAAAGGGCCCAACAAAAAGAAGAAAGTTCATAAAAACTAAGGAAGACATAGAAGACATAGAGAAGGATGAACAATATATACAAGCTGAGAAGAGAAACAATCATGACACAATTGATGAGGTATGTGAATCTATCATCAAGAGGGGTACAACAAATGATCAAAAGATTAAAAACTGGCTAGCTCTAGACACTAGGGACCAGAATAAGATAGAAGAGGAAATTATCACAATGATGTGTGCATTCAAATATGTTCCAATACAATTTGCAGATAAAATGCCAAAAGAACTTATGAATAGATTTTCGGCAAGGTGGACATTTGCATTACATTCTGAGAAATAGATAAGGGAAAGAGCCCTAGTTTCTATCATGCCACTTGAATCTAAGATGGAAGAGATTGAAGAAATGATGAATAAACACTCCAAAATGTTCTCACCAAAGTTAAGAGCCTACCAAGTGCTTCAAGGACATCTAATTGAGCTAGACAGAAAAAGTGAGGCTGAATGGAGAACGATACTTGATATACCTAAAAAGGATACAAGTCCCAAGCCACAAATAGCTCTCACCAACAAGCCATAGAATAAAGATGATCAGGCTAAACTGAGCCTCAAAAATATTCTTATAACTGATGAGGATGTTAATGAAGAAGCATTGAACACAAAAGCCAACAAGGATATGGACATTGCAAATGAAACATGGCCCGATAATACCATCATTGATATTATCATAGGAGATCCTGTAGATGAGGTACATAAAGATGAAGATGTCATTGTTGTCCAAGACAAAATTGATGAACATGACACAACTATCGATGCTGCATAAGTAGACACACTAGGACAAATACCACTGTTAATACAAGCTATTAAGATAATGTCACAAAAGGACAACTCACCTGAGCATGATGCCATCATACCCAAAGACAAGGGTAATGATGAACAAAATATTTATCTGATGAGAAGAAAAAAATTAAAGAAAAGAAGAAAGATGCAACTATTGACACAAGTGTCATAGATGGAACACGACAAGGAAAAGATGAAGGGCAACAAGAAAAAGGTGAAGAAGAGAAGAAACATGAAGATAATCCTAAGGACACCGAAGGAGATGCTGCACCTGTTGGAAATGAGTTGAGTAACTGAGAGGGGAGGGGTGACTCAGTTACTAGAAAAAATATCCAAGTCCCTTAGATGTCTTTAAACAAATTTGTCACTATTGCTTGGTTAACATAGATATTCTACTGTCACTCAGTTAACATAGAAAATCTTAAGATATTAACTATGATTATCTTTAGAAATTAATTGCAGAAACATAAACCATAAAGAAAATGATATGTACACAAATAACACCAAGATTTAAACGTGGAAACCCAATATGGGAAAAACCACCAGTTGCAACTAGTCACTATTTTCACTCTTCTGAAGTGAGCCCTGTTAGGAGCCAACCCTGTTAAAGGTTACTATTATCATTTGAGTTGCACACTAAATTGGTAAATTGATAATTATTTTTATTGGATTATGGATTTTTTAGTTGCTGTCTTAAGTTGCATAATTATTTAAATTCAGAAGATAAAAGTACACATACAACATTACAACTATAAACATCAGAAAGATTGCATAAAGATACATCTATTCAACACTACTATTCAGATATTGAAGACAAAATACATTGCTTTTGCATTCATGTTAACACTGATGTTGTTCTCTAAGTATTGATCATATTTAAACTTTCAAGTTCATAATTGATCATTACATTGAACATTCAAATTGAATGTAATAAACAAGTATTCCTTCATAGGTTACAACTTTCAAGTTGTAAACTTAGAGAAGTTATCCAATTCTAAAAGCAAGAAAAAAACAAAGAAGGTTTAGAGATCTAAGAATTGCCTTGGAGAGGTCTTCTACATTCTGGTAACTGGTCATCTGAATCTGCATGTCTTTTTGTCCCTGCCTGAATCTTTCTGTTAGTTCTACATTCTTGTCTTATTTAAAGTCTTCTTCTGGTTATCCTGCATCATGGAGAGAGAAAATAGTTAGATCCAAATTGGATCTAAGCAATACATAGATACCTAAAACAACATGCTACAGTCACACTTTCAGAACTATACATCTATGTAAACATCAATGCAATAGCAAAGTGTGCATATGAAATAACTAAATAAAGTATTAAAGGGACATAATTCTATGAAACCTTTTACTACATATAGTTGTTATCCTACATTATTCAGGAGTTTCTATTTAGGAAAACAAAGCATTCACATATTAGGTCTGTAAACCCAACCAACAAACCAACATTCATACATAAATGTCATTCCACATGACATTTACATACAAAAATTGATTAACTGATTGTATCCATTAACCTAACATGTGGACTTGGTGGTGTGTGCAAGCGAGAGAGATGTTCATAAATTCTAAAGTATAAAATGCAGAAAGAAGAGAAATACAGTACACAATAATTGTTACAAAGTGCATACATGCTGTTACATATTCAACACTATTGATGCAAATATGCGGAGCACACTAATGATTCTGAAAATCAAAAGATGGATGCTCCAAATTAAAATGGGATGATCTAATACCATTAATAGAGAAGATGCAAAAAATGGAGATGAATTGCAATTAACTAATGAGGTGACCCTGTTATTCAATTCTGGACAAGTGAAGATCATTTATAATGTGGTTTGAACTAGAATGAATATGCAGATGTAGAAAATCAGATAACAATGCATACATAAAAAAAAACCAAATGAAACAATGCACAAAGATAATTCAGAAACAGAGAACACTAATGCTGTTACAAACTAGAATGCATATGCAAAAGAGCTAACTGTATTGTTATCAAAATGGAAATTGTATATACATGGTTCATACATTATTGACATCACACAAGTACTTTATCTTAGTTCAGTTCTGAATATTATCATCTTTGAATAAAAGGGAAAAAGAACACAATGATATCCATGTTTGTAGAAGGACAGGAAGGTGCACATTCAAGCAGTGTTACCTTTTTATAACATATGCATATACATAATCAAATGGATAATCAGTATTGTTGTATAAGTTATGTATGTAAAGAAGAGGATGAGCATATAAAAAAGAGAGGACTACAATGATATAATCAGCTATAATATACATGATGACAACATATGTTCAAGAAAATAAAGGTAATAGTGCTGCTATAAATGTTCAAAGTACAACATTTATTCATTAAAATATGCAATATAACAGTGTTATTACTTACTGCTGTTAAAAGAGAAGGAAAATGGTAGTACTACCTAGCTTATTGCAATTTGATAATGCTGTTACTATTAATTTTGTTAGGTATGTTTGTCAAGAGATAAAATTCAAAAAAAACATCAATAAATATGGTGGAGCTATGCAATTGGAAAAGAAAAGTATGTATAAAGAAAAACTGAATTATATTGTTGCCTATGGGAGTCACGAGCCCGTGCGCGAACCCCATAGTTAATATTTTGTAGATAGAACATGATCTTATCAACCATATAGACATCTAGTGAGTTGGTATTCAAATATAAATGATCAATGTTGGAATAGAAGATGACAGCATAGCAGTGAAAGTCACCATAATGGCAAGCATGGTGGAGATAGTAAATGTTTTCAGTTCAACAATAATGGAACAGTTTCTACATATTTTGGTGGTTTTTTAACATAGTGGCATAATCAATTTTTAAGCATGGTTTTTTCATTTTAGCAGAGCCAACAAATAGAACAAGTAAGAAGCTGAATTCATCTCAAGCAACTGAAGATAACATCGTATATTCATTATTTAAACACATATATTGTATTCATGGTTTCACTTCCAGATGTGTGGAAAAGGCCATGTGTGTGATGCTATTCAACAATCAACATAAAATATACAATCATAAAAGAGTAACATACAGTTATCTATAGAGCAGAAATCAAGGTGGAGCTCAATTTTTCATGCTACGAAGAAGGAATCAATAGTAAAGTAAATGAAGACCCAAAAATGTTGCCAAAAAGATGCAAATCATTTAAACCCGAAAACCTTAAACAGTATTGCAAAAGGTTACAACATGGCGACCCAAATAACTTCTATTTTTGAGTAAAAATCCAAAGATAATAGAAAGAGTAAGAGTTACTTATCTGGGTATTAAACAAAGGAGCATGGCCGAGTTCAATTTATGTAGAGAAGGCCCCATGAATTATGGATTAAAGATTAAAAGTAAAAGCTATGGTGTTCAACATGCATGGAGCCTGAGATCTTCCAGTTACAACTCAATGAAATCCATAGACTAAACTATAGTGTAACATACAGAGCCCGAGCTCCTCTTCATGCATAGCTTCAAACTTCAAGTCCAAGCTTTAGTTCATGTGTACACTGTGAGTTTGGAATAAGTCTAAAGATGTGGCTGAAATATGCCAAGCTTTAAGACCAAGTTAACCGAAGATGCATGCACATATTTCAACCATAGCTTAGACTTAGTCCAAGCTTACAGTGGTTCAACTATAGTGCAACACAAACAAACCCAAAACTCCAGCGAGCTTCAAAAGTTCAAGATGCAGAGACAACACCATATTTTATAGCATGAAGACCAAGTTCACAAGTAGAAGTCACGGTGGTAGGAAGGCCTAGCTCTCAGCAATTTCAAACACAGAGAGCTCGAGTTGAAGTTAACAAAAGATGCATGCACAACGCCATCTTCATGGCATAAAGACCCAAAGTTGCAACCACAGTGAAGAAGGCTAGAACCCGAGTTCTCAAAGAACATGCAAATAGTGCCATTTTTCATGGCTTTAAACTTCAGTTTAAAAGCATATATACCCGCACCATTCAAAGAAAAATACAAAAAATAGAAGGATGAGTTCATGTGCAGTAGAAGAACATCTCAAGTGCAGCTGCGGTGGAGACTATAGAAGAACTCAACCTCCAAGAATCACAGCATGGACAATTCTATTTTTAGGGCATACAAAGACTCAAAACCATGAAGAGCACAATGATTCATGGTTTTGAGACTCCAAATTCACATTTAGCCTGCGGATCACAGATGAAAAGCTTCAAAAAACTCCAAAAGCACTCTAGATATCGAATAAAGACTCCAGCAACAATAAACAACAAAGAGTTACAGTCTGAGTGCAGACATGGCGGTGCCAAACAACAAAAAACCCTAAGTTTTCCTCAAAGCCACAGAATGCATTGCGAAAAAAGCCAATGTTCAAATTTGATAAAACTTTGGAGTCCATGATGCAGAATGAGTAAAGACCCTGTCAACCACAGTGCACAACAACCATACTCCAATTGCCAAGATAAGCTCTCCTAGTGCCACGATAGGGAGGGAGATATTTTGAAATGGGTCATGTTGACCATGGATTAGGTGTCAAGTTTGGTGGGTAATACCCATGCTTAGAGTTAGGGTTTTTTAGTGGTTGGGGTTACATCTTGGGGTTGTTTAATTATATTTTTGATGTTATGTAATATCTTAATTGATATACATTATAAAAGATAAAACAAAGGAATCAACATTAGAATATATAAGTTTAGGGCTAGATTTTTGGCATTACTTATGCCTTAAGTTTAGAGATTTAGCTATTTTGGAGGGTTTTTTAGAAGATATATTTTTGGGGCATCATTTGAACCTAAAATCTAGGGGTATCTATTTGTTTAGGAGACCTTTTTGGGGGGAGGATTTCATTTTTTGAAATTGGCCTTAGGGGCTATATAACTAAACTTATTATTCATTTGTAGGGGTTCAAAATTTGGGGAAATAGAAGTATTAGTGAACACATTGTTCCTGTGCATCCTTTCCTTGTATTTTGTAACCATTTTTGCAGATTTCAAAGATAATAGAGCTAGCCTTATTATTCATATATTTTTTCTGAGTTTTGCTATCTATCCTTCCAAGTTTTCTACATTTAAGTGTATTGTGTCTTTCAATCATAGATTAGTGAATTGTTTCAAATTCCTATTCTAAGTTATAAAGAATAAACCTTTTGCAAAAGTTACCTATTTGCTGGTTGAATTTTTACAATTAGTGGCACAAAACCCTAATAGTGAATTATTGATCATCCTAGGTGTTTTGAAGTGAAAGTTATTGCAGAGTCCAATAATGTATGTCCTATAGGTACAAATTTATAATTCTAACAAATCTGTATCCATTTTGGTGTATCACCTTCTTAATTAGTATTCATTTTTAGTTATCTTTCTCCCTTTTTCTAAAAAAACATAAAGATCAATATCAAGTGATATCTCAAATTTAATAGGAACTGACCTAGAATCTGGAGATTCATTCTCTCATCCACCAAGGAGAATGTTTCCATGTTTAAATAGGATGGCTAGATTCCACATCTAGCTATAGGTGCAATCCTGATTGACAATAGTTACAATAACACACTATTAGGTGTGACCCTGATAGAGGATTTAATAACCCTGTAAGGAGTGGCCTTGTGAGAGGTCTTCAAACACTTCAATGTAGAAATTTCACCTTGTGAGAGGATTTACAAAAGACTATTAAGTCTACTCTATTAAGAGATTTTGGTCACTGCTTTAATTTTTAGGAAGTAACAATGGATTGACCTGTTTTGATAAGCAACTGTCTTTGCTGATTCAGATCTCTGTTTTGGATTAATTAATTGATCCTCACTGATTTGATATTATATTACAGCTCTCTATGTTCTGTCCTCAATCAGAATCCCATGTGATTTTTTCTTCACTCTTCATGTCATAAACACATACACTTCCACATACTGTATCCACTATTCAATCCAAACTTGAACTTATAAATACATGATGAGCCTTGTCAAGTTGGCCTTAATATCCTTCCAAATAAATAATAAAACTCATCTTTGTCGGCTACATATAACTAATAATCCATAAAATATAAACTATTGTTAGTCGACCGACACTAACTATTTAACTCAGTCAACAATGAAATCCTTCAATGCCCGACCAACACTGTAATGCCCGAGTGAACTCGGTTAGAACTGAAAATCACTTTGGTCCTCTTCAATGCCTGAGAGTGCTTGGAATGAACTGACTGTGCTTGGATAGGATTAGACATTTGTGTAAACATCACTATACTTGTGTAAACATCAATGACAATACACAATTGAATAATTGTCATCAACAATCTCTCTCTTTGGCATTGATGGCAACACAACATGTCATAATATAGAGAATTATAGAGCAGCAGACATAAGAATGAAATTTTTATTAATGTCCTTAGCTTCATTCTGATTCTCATCAAATTTTATTAATGTCTTTAGCTTCATTCTGATTCTCATCCAAAAACTCCCTTTGTCTTCACAATGACTGAAATACAAATTTCTCCCTCTTACATTAATCTATGTTTCTGATAGAGTTCTTCCTCTCTCATCAATATCAACATGTTAAGTCAGTTTTGTAGCTCGGTTGATGCATCACTAAACTATGCTTTAGTGAGCCTCAATTAGGGGAATTACCCCTAGGTTTCCTCTAAGATACAAAAATGCATCCTTAGGTAACTTATGTCCTGTAGGCATAGGTCTTCTAAGTGGTTTGGAGTCTTCCATCCAAAATTTCTAAAGTATCTCTTTGATGTATTTATACTGGGTAATGTAGATACCATCCTTCATCTGATAAAATTGTAATCCAACAAAGAATTTGATTTCACCAAATGTAGACATTTCAAATTCCTTACTCATAGCTTCTGATAATGCTTTGCATAAGTCATCACATCCAGTAAACAATAGATCATCTACAAATATTTTTGCTAATAGTATCTTGTTCTGAGGTCCTTCTTTGATATACAAGCTACTATTGTCATTAGTTCTCTGAAATCCAATTCTTATCAAGTAACTATGCAGTGTTTCATACCAGGCTCTAGGAGCTTGCTTCAGTCCATACAATTCTTTGTGTAATTTGCAAACCATATTTCTTTTGTTAGGATCTACAAAATCTTCAAGTTGCTCAATGTAGACTTCCTCTTCAAGAATTCCTTTCAGGAATGCAGATTTTACATCCATTTGATATACCTTGTATCCTTTGTGTGCAACATATGCCAGAAGAATTCTGACTCCTTCAAGTCTTGCAATAGAAGAAATTTTTTCTCTATAATCAATACCCTCTTCTTGGGCATATCCTTTACATACTAATCTTGCCTTGTTTCTGGAAACTTCTCCTTTTTCAATCATCTTGTTTCTGAAAACCCACTTAGTACCAATCACATTCTTTTTTTGGTCTAGGTACAAGAGTCTAGGTTTTGTTCTTTTCTATCTTCTCAATCTCTTCATTCATTGCTTTGATCCAACTTTCATCATTCAATGCATCTTTTATAGTTCTAGGTTCAATTTCACTAAGAAAACATGTACCTTTAATTTTGTTCCTTGTCATTACACCTTCTGTCTGATCTCCAATTATTTGTTTAGGTGCACGATGCCTTCTGACATATGTTTCAAGTACATGATCCTTCCTTCTTGATCCTGGGGTTGTTCCACTTGGTTCACCATGCACAAAAGTTCTATTTTGTTCTATTATTCTGTCTGATACTCGAGTTCCACTGTATGAGACTCGGGTGCCTCTGTCTAAGACTCAGGTGCCTCTGTCTGCAACTTGGTTCCCTCTTTCTGTGACTTGGTCTCTTCAGTCCGTGACTCAGTTTCCTCTACTAGAAGCTTGGGTTACATAGGTTGCAACTCAGGTTGAACTGTTTGAGTTTGTGTAGATGAATTCAATGGTTGACAAGGATGTTGTCCAATCACCATTGCTTATGTCTTAGGTATAGATAATATACAAAGTTTCTGTAATACTGAGGCTCTTTACTGCTCTTTTCTTCACCTCTTTGTGCAAACCCATCAATCCTTACATGTACACTTTCTTTGACTTTATGAGTAGAAATATTCAAACATTTATATGCTTTGCTTTTGCAGGAGTAGCCTAGGAATATACCTTCATAACCTTTTACATCAAATTTTCCATTTCTTGCTTCCTTCAAGATGTAGCATTTACTTCCAAATACTTTGAAATAGCGAACATTAGGTTTATAGCCATACCATAATTCAAAAGGTGTCTTGTCAGTACCTTTCTTCAGTTGAACTTAGTTCAAGGTGTGAATTGTAGTGCTGATGGCTTCCTTCTAGTATTTGGTAGCAACATTCTTTTCAATCATCAAGGTTCTTGCACAATCCATAATGTATCTGTTCCTTCTTTTTTCTATACCATTCTACTGTGGAGTACCTGGGGAATATACTTGGCTTTTGATTCCTCTTTTTTTGCAGAATTAATTGGAAATGAATTCTCCCCCTCTGTCAGATCTTAAGCATTTAAGTTTCTTTCTTGTTTCTTTTTCAACTCTGGCTAGGTACCATTTGAAGTTCTGAAAAGCTTCTAATTTTTCTTTGAGAAACATAACAGTCATCATTCTAGAATGATCACCAACAAATAGAATGAAATAATTCTCACCTTTGTCTTCCTTGTTTGGACACTTAGCAGCAATGTGACCAACTTCATCACATGAAAAACAAATTAATGGTATTCTTGCTTTGTACTATCCTTTTCCTTTTGCAGCTCTCCTTGCAAGTAATGCTTCAATGATTTCCAAGTCTTCATCACCAGATTCATCATCACTATCACTATTAATCTTTTTTCCTTTCATCTTTCCAAGGTTTAATTTAGATTTGAATGCAGACTCAAGATTGCTAGGATTAGGAGAGTAATTGTCAAAGTTATCCAACTCAAAAGATGATAATCTTCCAATTAATCCATCTAGAGTTATACCATTACTGCATCAAATCTCTTGAATGGCTGAAAATCTAATTACATAGATAGGAAGTAAAGTCCTCAATACCTTAATAACCATAGTTGTGTCTTCAATTACTCCACTGACAGCTCTGATGGCACTGACACTTTTCTTGATTATTTCACTGTATTTTGTAATGTCCTCTCCTTATTTCATTTTCATATGATCAAATTGACCTTGTAGACTTTCTTCTTTGGCTCTCTTTACATTGACATATCCTCCATGAATATCATGTAGTTTGTTCCACATATCAAAGGCAGTAGGGTAGTCCTTGACTTCATCAAATTTGGAATAGCTGAGTGCAGAGGCTATATCAATCATCATTATGTTATGATGCTTCATGTCTATCATTTGATCCACAGTCAAAGGTATCGGTGGTTCCACATACCTATGGCCCAAGAATTACAAACCAGTATCTCCAATGGTAGATAGATGTAGCCTCATCAAATCTTGCCATGCAGAAAAATTATCTTTCTTAAGCTTTAGGATCTCCCTTTATAAGACATCTGTGATCTTTATCTTAGGTCTTGAAACCTTCCTTGTAAGCACTTGCAACTCTGATACCAATTTTTGGAAATGAGTTGAGTAACTGAGAGGGAAGGGGTGAATTAGTTACCACAAAAACAAATCTAAGTCCCATAGATGTCTTTAAAAAAATTTGTCACTTTTGCTTGGTTAACATAGATATTCTACCATCACTCGGTTAACATAGAAAATCTTAAGATATTAACTGTGATTGTCTTTAGAAATTAATTGAAAAAACATAAACCATAAAGAAAATTAAATGTACACAGATAACACCATGATTTAACGTGGAAACCCATTATGGGAAAAACCACCAATTGCAACTAGTCACTATTTTTCACTCTTTTGAAGTGAACCCTATTAGGACCCAACCCTGTTAAAGGTTAAAATAACACACTGTTAGGTGTGACCCTATTAGAGGATTTAATCACCCTATAAGGAGTGGCCTTGTGAGAGGTCTTCAAACACTTCAATGTAGAAATGTCACCTTGTGAGAGGATTTACAAAAGTCTGTTAAGTCTACTCTATTAAGAGATTTTGATCACTACTACAATTGTTATAAAGTAACAATGGATTGACCTATTTTGATAAGAAACTATATTTGTTGATTCAGATCTCTATTCTGGATTAATTACTTGATCCTCACTGATTGGATATTCAATTGCAACTCTTTGTGTTCTGTCCTCAATCAGAATCCCATCTGATTTTGCCTTCACTCTTCATGTCATAAACACATACACTTACACACACAGTCTCCACTATTCAATCCAAACTTGACCTTATATATATAGGATGAGCCTTGTCAAGTTGGCCTTAATATCCTTCCAAATAAATATTAAAACTCATGTTTGTTGGATTCATATAACCAATTAGCCATAAAATATAAACTACTATTAGTCAGGAGACACTAACTATTTAACTCGGTCAACACTAAAATCCTTCAACGCCTGACCAACATTGTAATGCCCGAGTGAACTCGGTTAGAACTGAAAATCACTTTGGTCCTCTTCAATGCCTGAGAGTTCTTGGCATGAACTGAATGTGCTCATATAGGATTAGATATTTGTGTAAACATCACTATACTTGTGTAAACATCAATGACAATACAAAATTGAATAATTTTCATCAACAAAAACTACACCGAAGGTTGATGTGGAGATGTCCACACACAACTGAAAGGAAAAACCTAAGCAACAGGAAAAAGGTACAACACCACTGAAGCCTTCATCTAGCACATCTGACAAAGCAAAGGATCTTTCTTTGGTAGTACATTCAAGTGCCTCCCACTTAGCATCCAACAAGAAGAAGACAAATAAGTCCAAGATGAAGGTAACACTTGATGAAATCATTGAGATACCGAAGTGTGACCCTTCCACATTGGATTTTTAATCTCTCAAAAAGTATGGAGAAATATGTCAAAGGAAAGATATGCAAGAAAAGATAAGGAAAGAGCACAAAGAATCCCTATCTTTAGAAACTACCAGGGATATATTGACTCAAATAGTTCCTGACATAGATGTTGATCAAAATGCCCCCATTCTGGATCAACTTTCCATTCTAACCGAGGCCATCACATCTCAAAATGTGGATGAAGAGAAAGCAATTGAGGAACAAGAAAAACAAAATATCAATACAAATTGACAGAAAAGATCAGCCAAGAAGTGGCAGTCAACAAGGTAAAGCTCTCAGAAATTACACATGAATTAGATCCAATAATTTATGAAGCTATTACCTTAATACAAAAGTTGTGCACTTTAGAGAAAATCACTAAGGAAAATAGTGATAAGATTTCAAAGAAAGATTTTGATCTAAATACAAGTGCACAAAGTCTAACCACAGATGACAATGCAATCAAACTGCATTATGACAAGATAATAGAAATCAAAAGGTTGAGAAAGGAAATTCTAGAGCCAGAAACCAAGTTTAGAGTTGAGATTACCGAGCTACAAGCTCTAATGCTACCAAATCTCACACTTTTGCAAAAACACATGACTTTGGAAAGACAGTTAATTGCCACCCCAGAGATGTCTGTAGTAGACAACATCTATGATATGCATGCCCGAATCACATTAGAGAAAATGGATTTTGAACATCTAAAGGCGAAATGGGAGAAATAGATGGAAGACATGAAGAATTCCTTCCCATATTTTTGATAATTTGTAAGTATACACCTTTGCCCTTACCATCAAAAAAGGGGGAAAATGATATGTACATTACAGGAAAATGATTTGTACAGTAGTGAAAAGGGGAAGAATGATATGATATAAAAATAAGGTGAAAAGGGAGTATAGTAAAAAGGCAAGTGTACATGTGTATACATATACTATACCGACATATACATAGGGGGAGTCATAAATGACAAGGTAAACACATGGTGTATATACTACACAGTTTAGTATTTTGCACACATCAGTTTTTGATACTAATTTCAAAGGGGGAGATTGGAGACATTGTTTTTGCAATTAGTAAGCAAAGGGAAAATAGGTTATGAACCATTGGTAAACACCTACACTGAAAGAAATTTTTTTAGTACAAACTGAAAGTATAGATAACAAATGTCACCAAAAGTGCAACCCAAAAATGATGAAGTAGAACCTGACAGAGGAACCCAATGAGAAGATTACACTGTAAACCGAAAGAGAAAAAAAGTAGAGGAACTTTACAAATAAAGGGAACCCGACAGACAGTTCAACAAAGGACCATCGACAAAATGACAACAGAGAAACCTGAGCATCAGACACCAAAATTTGGTTAAATCCTGAGAAAAGTGGATCTGACTTCCACGTCAGATAAAACACTTATGTTTTATATTTAGAGTTTTGATTTGATTTAAAACCATTTATTAAGGGAAAAGAAATATAATTGTAATTGTTTTAATCAATCTAATTGATTAAAAACATGCAAACTAGGAGATCAAGGTCAAGTTGTAAACCTTCGATCATAGAGTTATCTTTGTAATACGTGAAATTGAATTAGGTCAATCTATTGTATAAATAGATATGTAATCATTCACTTCATATGGATGTGAGGATGAAAGTAGCCAAGGAGTACATCTATGGATCAGACTAAGAGTTTCAAGCAAGAACTACAAAAGATGAATTAGGTTATCAAGAACTAGATTCAAGGCTACCAAGCAACAAAGGTATTGATTAATCACATTAGGTGATAAATTATACTTGTAATCTTTAATGGATCTGTTATCAAAAATTATAGATTACATACACTCAGGTCACTGAATATTTTTGTCTACATTCTAACAAGTGTAGAAAATAGAAGAAATCCTTTCAAGAAAGGTGGATTTAACAATCCTTATGTAAATCTCTTAACCGAGTGCACACTAACAATGTTGTTAAAGCTCTTAATAGAGTAGACCCTAACCAGTCTCCACATAATACTCCTAACATGGTAGATCGTCATAAGTGATCAAATTGTAAGCCTTAACCGACCCCTTCCAATCTGCAGATAGTGAAGTTTTTGTGGGTGCTATCCCCACCATAGTTTTTACCTTCTAACAATGATTTTTTGCATCACCATATCTTGTGTTATGTGTCATTACATTTCATGAATGCTTCTATGAATGTTTTACATGCTTATTTAATTATGAATTGATGTTACATACACAAAGATAGAATAACATATATGAATGGTAATACAATGTATTGATCATAAAAGGATAAAGGTTAATCGATAAAAAATTTGAGGGTACTGATTCACCCCTCCCCTCTCAGTACACCATTCCATTATTTCCAACAGTTCACGGTATTGTTCCCTAAAAGATCTAAAAAATTTATCCCAAGATGCTATGCTACCCTTAGGTACATTTCTAAACCAGCCCCTAGCATCTTCTATCATAGATTGGACAAAAAGATTCATTATGACATCTTCATGCTCAATCTCAAAATTAGTAATATTTTTAGTGAAAGCCTTTAAATATTCCTCACAAGTTATGACATTATTACTAGTAAATTTGAGGATTCTGTCTCTTACCTCATTTGGGATCATATTTGGATGACCAGGGATGCCATCAAAGAAAAGAGGATGATCTCTATCCAAATGGATAGGTCTTCTCTAAAAATTTCCAAGGATATTAGTACCACTTGTGCCTGCTACACCTCCTTGATTTTGGGTAGGTTGAGGGGAGCCTTGTTTAGAACCAAAAACTTGAGCACTTGGCTTTGAACCACCTGGTGGGTTTTGTGATAGTGTCCCAGTGGCAACTGACATTGAGCTACTAGCAGTAGTATTTGTAGTAGCATTAAGGAAAGAAATTTTTATTTTCATCTCAGCTGCAACAGCCTCTAACTCCATTTTTCTAGCTGCTTAGCTAAATCTTCTTTATCTTTTCTAGCCTATTCCAGTTCCATATCAAATTGAGACATACCAACAGGGGTAACTTTGGTGTGCGTAGGCTCATTTATAATTACACCAACCATTTTATGCTTACCCTTATCAGATGTATCCTTGTCATTTTTCTTGGGCTTTGCATTTTTATCAATCTCATATGGATGCAAGTGCCTCAAAACATGTCCCTCTCCTATAAATTCATCTTTCTTGGAATTTGATTTGTTATTAGCAGCTTGTTTCCTCAAGGTTCCAATATCACCAAACAAATCCTCATCCAAATCTTTGAACTCTTCATTAAAACTTCTGGCCTTAAGCTCATTATTCTTTGTCTTTTTCAAGAGTTCTTTATTGCATTTTCTATCGCTAACAAATCATAAATCTCCTACTCACACTTCTTTCTTGCATTGTCTATCTCTAACAACTGCTCATGTTCCTTTCTTCTTAAATCCATGATTTCATCACGGAGCTTGTTAGAATCATAGGATGTAGTTTCAACAGAAGAAGTCTCTCCTTGTTGGTCTAGAGTATCATGTGCAGGGAAGAAACTTACATCAGTCATTTCTCCATCCCAAAAGGGATCAAAAGATGCATTGGCTACATTAGGGTCAACTGGCCTTGAGTGTTCAAAACTCTCAGAGGATGAGGAAAATCTCTTAGGGATAGGGGTTGGGATCCTTCCTTTGGATGTCTTGGGGGAGCTATGGTCAGACCCACCTCTCTTAGACCATTGCCTTCTACTAGGTGTATGGAGCTCTTCTCCTATATTACTCTTAGGATTAATCTTATAGTAACACTTAGTATTTCTTTTTCGACTCCTTGTAAAATTGACAAGAGCTTTCAAAATTTCGATATGCTTTACCAACAACTGGAATGCATAGAGTACAGAGTCACCACCCACAACAAGTATGGGGAAATTTCACAAACTGATCAAGAAATGGAAGAACAAAAAGTAAGTCACTATGAACTTTTAAAACCCTATTGTTAACATCCACTTCTCCCCAATAGATTCGCTATTTTGTTAGAGCTTTTTCTTGCAGAATCTAAAAAAATCATTAATGCTTGAATATATGATTCCCAACTCTTGATTCAACCAAGAAAAATTCTAACTAATGAGGATTAGATCCTCCTTCACTTTGAGCTCCATAGACTCAGGCGGGTGTACCTCTTATGAATTTCTAATTTTTAGTAAATCTCACAGTGGATTAGTAATGGATTAGGATTTTCTAATACCTTTTACTACAACTATTGATAACACATCTTGCAAATGCTAACACTAATCTTATACACAACTTTACAAGCTAGAAGATGCACTTGACAATAGAATACTGCTGCAATACATATTCTCATCCTTCTTCTCTTCGAGCTCCAAACTCAGAGAGGTGTACGTAAAGGATTCACTTCTCCAAGGAATCAACAAATTTTTTTGTATTATTCAACACAAGTCATAGACATCTATGTTCTTCAACATGAAATAAATATTATTTAGAATTTTAAGGTTTGATGATGATAACTGCTTAACTAGTACAAACCAATGCCTAATCTAGGGCAATGAGTCAAATGAATTTATATTCACGTAAATGTTTTAACAACAACACACATAGAATCCAAATGAAATTCCTTGAAAATAATCTTCTCATTTCCATACCCAAACATCAAATGCTCATGAAAGTCTTGAAGTTCCCCTGAAATTACCCTTCCCTTGAAAGAAACTTAAGAACAATTCCACAATTTACCTTATAGATAGTGTATTCAAAGTTGCCTTAAAAATTTCATACATAAGAATTCAAGCATAAACACATGAAGACATCATAGATATGAAAAAGGAATTCCACTGTATTTTATTAAAACTTCTCTGTTTCAATACATTTAAAGTGACAAATACTCTAAAACTAGACAATAAATCAGAAAATTGCTTAGTAGTTGTGCAATCACCATCCTCTACAATTACATTGAAAATGCAGCTTATAGTATAGAATAGCCATCTTGGAATCTTGGAAGAAACATGATGCAACAAGCTTCAAATGGATAGGAAAAGCAAAAAAACACTAGAAGACAAAAACAATTACAATCATTCTGAATCTTTTACAGTTGGCACCTTTGTCCGCAGTTATTCAAGGTAACTTATGAAAGTTGTTGTGAGAACTAGTGACCACCAATACAGGCTAACATACACTATTCTTTGTGATGATTACCCTCCATGTGCTCATTGATTAGGTGCTAAGTGTCCTTCATTCTTTATCAACTGCCTCCAAGTCTATTGTTGTTTTCTTTTCCTTCTTGGGCTTGGTACTGATGTCCCACAGTGTAAACTCCTCTTCCGTAGGCCAGTTGAAACTCTTGATGCCCTGCAACTATTTTAGTTGTCTCTCCCATCCGACATCAGTGATAGCCCTTGTGTCTACAACAAACTTGAAAAAGTCTATTTCATCTTTGAACATTTCATCCAGGGCTTTGTTAAACTTACCCATATCCAAAATATTTTCCTCTGTGAGGAAAGAATCCTTCTGTGGTAGAAAACTATCAAATTCTCCTCTCCACTCCTCAATACATTTCACTTCATCATTTTCACTTGTGATGGGAGGGACAAATTTTATAAAGTTAGGACCAAACATAACTATCCTTGTTTGTACTTGATTAGCCTTCTCTTTGAAAAAGGACAAGGATGTACCAATTTGTTCTATCATCTCCCCAACTTGGCATACTAACTCTGGAAGATCTGGCCTATGTGGTTGTAATGCTTCTGGCCTCTCAAATAAAGATCCCATGTCAGACTAGACATTGAATAATGGGTCCAAAGTTTCTATTGAATCCTTTACCTCCTTTTCAATATCAGACAACTTGATGTATGCCTTGTGAACTACATCGATCCTTCCTTTTATTATCTCAATCCTATGCAACAAGTTATTTAACAGGGCAGAAAGAGCAACCTCATTTCTATCCCTATCAACTGTCTCTATTTCCTGAGTAGGCTCCTCAGTGACAGTAGACTGAACCACTTGAACTTCTTGTACTGGAGGAGAAAGATCCTTGGAGACCTCTTGCAAATTTTCCTTCAGTTCTTCCAATTGTTCTTCTAATGCCTATATTTTCATTAGGCCTTTCTCACTATCCTTTGGCAGGGCCATTGTTTCATCAAATAACCTACCATATCTCTGTGATAGATGCTCTATTTTTTCCTCATTCAAACAGGAAAAATGAGTGACATCTTTGGATATCTCCAAATCAGAGGTGTTCTGCAATGTATAAATGATCTTGTCCCCATCCATATTTTCTTCTACACTGATCAAGGATGGATTTTTTGTTCTTGGGGCTAAAGACCACATAGTAAGAGTTTGGGATCTGGGGTCATAGCCACACCCTCTTATCATTTCTCCTATTTGAGTTTCAGAGGATAATTGAGCCTTTGGCTATTTCCTGATCTGGTCTATAATAAAAGATGAGGCAAAATCCCACCCTGGTACAAGTAACATACCACTTGATTTTACCAATTACCGAGCTTCTTTAGTTGTGATGGTCTCAGAATCAAGGTCATTGGACTTTAGAGCCTGCAAGGCTTCATCTTCTATTGTAGCACCCTCTGTTATTTGCATCTGAGTTCCAACCTCTTGCTTCTTTCTCCAAATGAGAAAGTTCTTAAACTAATCAGTCTTGATGAAAGCATCATCACTCAGTAGCTCTTCTTGGTACAACTCCCTTTCATCTTTACACGATTGGAGGAGAAATTCAATCTCCTCCCAGGTCTCCTTTTTCTTTTTCCTTCCCTCTCTTATGCTCTCCCTTAATTGCTGATGGTAATTCCTATCACCAGTCACCAGAGCAACTGTTCTATCTTTTTTCTTTCCTTGTCCCTCTATCTGAGAGCATCCTCCTTGTTCTATTCTCTGCTTCTTTCTAGGAGGATCACTTGTTGCCTCTGTAACGGGAGCTTTTGAGATCTATTCAAAACTAGGTGGTTGATCCATCTAAGGAGGGATATGTTTATCATAAGCCCCCTTACTATTCTCTTCATGCTTAGAGGATGAGTATTTCTTAGGCACTTTTTTCTTCTCATCCAATTGGTTTTCCAATTGATTGTACAAGATGTCATATGAATCAATCATCCTGGTGACCTTAGTCATGTAAGGAATTCCCAGGAAGAAACCTCCAAATGGAATCCCTACCATTTTCAATTGTTTCTCTAAGTCCACCAAGTCCCAATACTTTCCTTCTTTATGCTCAACTTCTTGTTCATCAAGAACATTTTTGATGACATCTTCCTCATCATACCGTTCATGCTCTCTAATGTTAGTGACACTAGGAGTTAACAATTTCTTGGAACTCATTATGAAACCTTCAGGGTCCACATATCTATATTGGGCCATGCTCATCTTCAACTTTCCCAACCACTTGTTTAATCCCTCGATAGCCTTCTTTCCAATTAGAAAATCAAAGATTTTGAACTCCCTTGGTGTGAATGTACCCTTCCTATGAGGAGCCAAATTCTCCTTATCTATCCATAGTAGTTTCCAAATGAATTTGATTAGTGAAACCCTTGGAGGAATATACTATGGAAGTATATGTGGGGGTTGAGGACACCCATATACCCTGATTAATGTGTAGGCCTTTTCAAGATAGAAGTCTCCCCAGTTATTATCTCTGGGCCACTTATCAATATATTCACAAGGCCTTAGAAGCCTTAGCACCTTGATAGATAACCTGACTATATTTGTACCAAGAAAAGTTATAATTGGATGCAAAATCCAATTTTGAAAACCATATAACTCCTTCTCATTTGATGTATAATTCTAGACCCTAATCCAAAACTACACAGGGTTCAGCTGGCCATTTATGTGTGTCCTTGGTCTCAACATATTTGTGTCCATATCATTTATATTGTGGAAAATAATTAAATGCATCAACAAAAAGTAATGCATAAAACTAGGGTTGTTACCCTTCTGAATACTCACAAGACCGTCATGAATCCAGTCAATAACTTACTGAATTTAATCAAAGTTAGTGTTCACATGGGAATTTTGAATGTCTAGGATAATCATCAACAAATCTGCATGCATTCTCTCCACATCTCCATCAATCCCCAATAATCTGCACATCCCATAAGCTAGATAAATCATGTAGAAGTGCAAGTATTTGAATCATAAGGTGCATTCTTAGCACCAGGTAATAGGGCTACATACTTCCTTGACCTAGGCATATGATTCAGGATCAAAGTCTTAACTAGATTGATCTCTTTCTTATACTTTTCTTTTTGTTTTCTTAAATCAATTTCTATGGAAGAGGCATGGTAGATACCAAAAGATTTCATGAAAGAATCCCTATCTAAGGTAACTAGGGCTGTTTGATCCCTTTTTCTAATAGTCTTAGAGACTATATCACATTTCCTAGCCAACTGAACCAGAAAATCCACATCTAGGAAAACATCTGGGACTATCAATTTGGCAATACCTAATGTCTAGGGATTACAAATAGGGATTTTGTCTAGTTCTATTACTGTAGAAGTAATTGAATAAATGATACATAGAATAATTTGGGGTAACAGAGTCTCTACAACTAGACACATATTCAGATAAAATTTCATCACTAACCTTTCTATTTTGATTTGATCCTGGGAGCAATGTGATGAATTCTTCTGAGTAATTCCTCTTCCCTTTCTTCTCATCTCTTGTATCCTTACTTTCCTCACTGGCTGAAGCTTTGTTGGATTCTGGTTGACTCATCTTGGCTCCTATCTTCAATTATCTCTCTCTGAACAAGATCTTCTTTACAAATCTCTGTAACTTCTGATTTTTTTGCTCTACTCTTCTAAAAATTTTGATAAGCAGAAGACACAAGGCTGGGTCTATTTATCATTGAGCAATTAATGCAACAATCTAGTAGAGATCTTAGAATGTCATTTCTCAATCACATCAACATTCACTTTGCATGTATTGAGTTCAATTCTATGCTAGCCGTGGCATATGAAGTTGACATGTAATTGAATTTGAAAAGAGAGCTGGAAAAAGGTCATCACTACTTTTGCTTTAAAAACCTTATGAAATGTTAAAAAACCCTAGAGAAGAGCTAATTGGCTTGATTTTCTCTCTTTTTCACAGCTTAACAAAGTACTGTACTCTGTTAGGATCTCCTATCTTTCTTGACTCTAGTAATTCATTTCATTTTCTAGAAATGATGCAACATCGAGCTTTCAGCATCTCACTATACTCTGTCTGACCATGGTTCATCTGGAGATTCAGAGATAAGGCTTTCTCTGAGTCATTGAATGATTTCTTTAACTTGGCTTAACTCACGACATCCAACGACTGAGCAATCTCTTAATCTTTGAATGCTTGCATTGACCATAGTTAAGTTATGATATCAGACAACTTAGTATCTCATGATCTTTGAATGCTTTCCTTTTGACCACCAAGATCAAGATATTCAGTGCCTTAGTTATCTCTTGATCGTTGAATGTTTGTACACTAACCGTCAGGATTACGAGATCTAGTAATAACTTGAAAAACCTTTATCTCCTAATCTCATAATATCTCATGTCACCTCAATTTAATCAAGAGACTTAGCAAAGACCACTCATCTGAGTCTTGATCAATGAATTATATTTAATCTCAGTATTCTTTACTTGACTCGAGTCCCATTTGGAGATTCAACGAAAAAAATAATCTAGTGATCTCTGAATATTTTCCTTAACTCAAGTCTAGTTTAGAGATTCATAGATAAGAAGCATCTCTAGATCACTAAATGATTTCTTAACTATGGGTTATGTTCAGAGACTTAGCGGTAATATGCATCTCTAGATTGCTGAATGTAACTTAACTTGACTTTACTCGACCCAAGTTTGATCTTGATATTTAGAGATAAGGCAAACTCTAAGTCTTTGAATGACTTTCTTGACTTGGGTTAAATCATTAGATCAAGCGACAACCCAAGTTCCTTCATTGCATCAATGGCCTATATTTATCTCATGAGACATGTCTTTGATTGAGGTTCCATTTCAAGCTTGAGCGATAAGGCTTATCTCTGATTCGCTGAACCTTTTACTTAACTTTGCTTCCATTATGAGATTTAGTGCCAGCCACACATCTGAAACAAAATCAATGGTCCTCACTAGATCTTTGAACATTTTTCTTAACCCTAAGTTTATTTGGAGATTGGGCGACAAGTCTTTATATCATGATCTCTTAATGTTTCGTCTAACCCTAGTTTGATTCTGAGATCAAGAGATAACATACATCTCTGAGTCACTGAATAAAAGTATTGACTATGGTTTAATTAAGAGATTCAATGACAACCACTCATCTTGGTTTACATCGACGATCCACACCTAATCTTTCAAGACTTAATCTAACCTCAAGTTTATTTCAAGATCAAAAGATAAAGGCAATCTCGTGATCTCTAGATAAAAGCTTTAACCATGATTTAGTATAGAGACTTGGAGATAAAGGCTACCACTAGATTGCTGAATGCTTTCTTAATGCTAGGTTCTGTTCTGAGACTTAGCATCAGCCGCCCATCTTGCTAACCTCCTAGACACGTGTCAGCATCTGATCAAACACAGTCTTGTCTCTCTTGATCGCTGAATGATTTCTTCTTGGCTTTATTTATCTAGAGATTCAGTGATAGCCACATATCTAAGATGTGATCAATGGCGAGTGCTTAATCTCTTAAGATTTAGCTTAACTTAGCTCATGTTCAGAGATTGAGCACCAACACAATTCTCGTGATCTATGAATGAAATACTTAAGCATGGTTTCTTTAAGAGATTCAATGGACAATGCTTTGTCCAAGTCACTGAATGACTTCTTTAATTTGGCTTAACTCACGAGATCCAATTCCAGCCTTTGATCTTCATCAGCATCTATGATCTACGCTTGATCTCTAGATTTTAAAAGACTTAACCATTTCTTTATGAGATCTAGGGACTAACATCAGTTTTTTAGATCTTTACTCCCACACTCAATCTCCAGATGTTACCAACTTGACCGTGATCTTCTTGAGATTCAAAGATAAGCTTGTCGCTGAATGATTTCAACTAACCACCAATTCTTTAGAGACTTGGAGACAACCGCTGCGCTAGATCACTAAATAAAAAGAATTAAATTCCAACCTTCATGAGACTTAGAGACTTAAAGAGATATAAAAGGCATGCACATAAAGGTCAACTTGAAAATATAACAGCTAGGGCACAATTTTGCAAATTTTAGGAGACAAAAACCCTACCAAAGGAAAACAAGACCGAGCGTTCAAGGCTCTCAGACATTTTCAAAGTACAATTTCTTGGGACACAAACATTTTGAATAATTTTTCAAGCACACTTGAAATTACCAGATGCTAAGGCACACCAACTGACACTGGGAACCAAATTTTTTGAAACAACTCAGAAAACTTAAAATAGACCCAACAGGGGGGTAAGGTATGCATGCCTCATCTGCAAAATAGTTATGTGCCTCCTGCAGGGAGTACAAGGTATATCTCATATTTTTGTTACCATATGTAGACCCAAAAATACAGGGCTAACATCATGTACTATAAAGGACCTTTCCTTTCCCATTTTTACTTTGGAGGAAAAATTCATGGTAACACTAGCTGTAAGGTCGTCAATATTTAGGAAAAGGAACCAGGGTCAAGAGTATCTTCATTCTCTATTGCTACTGAAAATTATAACGCACACTCCTAGTTGCTAAAAATGTCATACTTTAACTGTGAAATTCAGATATAAATAAAATTATGTAAGATTTTTCATAATGGAACTTCAATTCTCTCTTGAGTTAATCTCATCACTATTTCCTGAATATTAACATGGTCTCTTCTCTATCATCAACATCAATTCCCAAACTGAACATTTTGCATATCAAATTTTACATTCTACCTTCATTAATGGCATAAATGATGTTGACTTTTGGTGTTGTCCAAAACTTGAAGAGATCAAAAGATATTCCTTCTCTAGTGTTAACTATTTCTTGGTGGACACAACATTCAAAGCCAATGCAAGAAACCACCGTCTCTAACCTGATGATTCGTGTAGTGTTTTTTCATGCTTGATGGGGTTTTTGGGATTTTTCAGAGTCTTGATTAAGCATGGTTGCTGCATTTTTACTAATTCCCTTAGTTGTAGCTGTAGTCCAATATGGAACCTTAACTATTTCTCTTCATCTTTGAAACTCTTACTAATGGAATTACTCCATTCCAGTAGCACTGTACTAGCCTTATTTTTAGAAAACACTTTATCAATCACTTTATTGTTTTTTCAACACCTTCATCTTTTTTCCCTCTAGGTGATACCTAGAAAAGAAAAACCACAATGAGAATAGATGCTTGAATCTATAATCCAAATTTAGTCTCACAAAGATAATAAAGAACATATAATATTTTTTAGACCTTACCAACTCACATGGATTTCAACCTAATATGGAGACATCAATCTCCAATTGGATTTTTTGGCACCCACCTGTAGGAGAGACCAAAACCCTAACTCAAGGATTTGAGAACCAACTCGGATAATGAGGTATTAAACCTAGTTGAAAGAAAGATATGAGATACAAATATGAATGATACAAACCTTCCCAAATCAAACTACATCATCAATTAGATCTAATTTTCTAGAGAACACTCTAATAGTGGGCATAAGATATGTTTCACACACACACACATGCACACACACACACACAAACACGCGCACGCGCGCGCGCGCGCGCACACACACACACACACACACACACACACACACACACATTACAATGACAATTATATTTACATATGTTCCAAGAAGATATTTACAATATCCATAACTTGGCCACATTCCTTAAATAAAACATGTAGGTGGCTTAGTCCTAAAGCCAAAAAATTACACCATTATTATAATCACACTATGTGTTACCTACCATGTGCTTAATTGGTCCCAAAATACCTTCACATACTTCCTCTAGTTGACATATATTACCAATCTTTGGCACAACCACATGAATATCATCATAGTCAACAAGCTAACACAATGTGCATTGTGTCACTCGTAACTAACTATGGTGGATTTGGAAAACCTAACTTGCATACCCACTAAGCCCTAAGTAAGAAAACTAATCTAACATCATCCAATAGATCTCTTCCTCATGAATGCATAAAAAAATGAAATAAACAAACCAAGTTACCAAAAGCACTGAAGAGATGCTTGACTCCATTTTCCTCATAACTTCCAAGTTCTTGTTGTGTGTGTGAAAATTAGTCTAATCTAGATACACAACACTTCAATGAGTCATTATTCAATTGCTTGAAACAAACTAATCTACTGAAACATAAAATAACGAAGGCAACTCATTGCCTTCTAGAAAATAGGAGGGTGGAATTTCTCTCATATCATTGTAATTCCAGTGACTTTAGACTCCATCTAAACGAAGGATTTGAATGAGATTAATCTAAATGATATGTAGGATGGAAGTTTGTTGTTAATCCAAGATTTAGCCAAAATGTATTTTAAAACCCAAATCAAAATGTGATCTAGATTATAAAATGAAATGATTTGAAATCAATCTAAACAATCTAATAATGCTTGAATGATAAATGCTCAAATGCCAAGATAAACACAACTATCCATAATAACAATACTAAAAATCCGATCCTTTGTGAGGAAAAGAAGCTCTCTTTTATAGAAAATCTTTGTCAAATCGACGAACGAGATTGAAATCTGAAGAACATACAAGATTCAATTTGAAGAAGCATAATCCATGTGCACAGAGAATGATTGGTTGGGAGATTCAGTTAACTGAACTGACTGATCAGTCCTTTAGGAATCTTCCAAAATCTATTTTCAGTTAACTAGATTGTTTCCAAAATTAGAAGCAGAAAAGAAGAAGTTAACTGATCAAAACTGATTTGTTTCTATTTTGATGTTCAGTTGACTTAAATGATGACATAAGATGCATTTTTAAAGATTTAAATTGATTTAAATGCACTTTTTAATAAATTTATTAATCTTAAGTCATTTTTAATTTTTAATAACATCATAGTAATTTATTTTATCAATATTCTAAAATATCAATTAAATAAATAGCGTAAGGTTTATTTGCCAATGTATTAAGATTTTAGGAATTAATTAATTAATCAAGTGCGAGGATAGATGAGGGCCTAGGGTTCAAGTAAGATCAGAGTAAAGAAGTTGAATTACCTTTAGGTTTAGGACTTAAGATGATCAAGATTATGGTTTTCTTGATAGGAGATCAAGATTGGGGGTCTAGGGTTTAGATGACTATTTTTAGGTCATTACATTTGCCCCTCTTTGAATTGATGTGTGATCAACGTATTAATTCAAAGATATTTTAGAGATGAGAAAAAGAATAGTTTGATTTGAAGCGATGAAACTGAACATCTGCCCAAAACTCTTAAACCTTTTGATTAGTGTGAACGAATACCCAGTTTGATTTGAAGCGATGAAAATGATTACCGTTAAGAGATTTGATTAGCAAAAATTGACTTGTTTGAAGCGATGAAGCCAATTTGATCAATATGTTTGGTTTTATAAATGAATGACTCGTCTAAGACTGATCTTTTCTAGTTTTGAGTGTATCCACTACTGTATAAGACAATTTATTGGGTTGCCTTTGATTAATGATAATCCCAACTTGACGTTGTGTGATGAAGCTGAGATTCCCCAAGCGATGGGGTCTTGCTTGATGATGTGATCACTGAACTGTGGACATCTTGATCCTGCCCCCTTGGGAGTGAAATCAAAATATGGATAGGTGCCCCAGTGATTGAAAGAAAATCAATTGATTAAACTGATGTTGGAAGAAACTGATCTGATTTGGTAGTGTGTAAGCGTTTAGGACCCAAACTGCACTTGTTTTGAGGTCCCGTTGACCTAGTTTGACCAAAATTGGTAGGTTGACCAAGTTTGACCAAAATTATGACACATGGAATTCTTGGAAGAAAAGCACAAGAGATTGTCATTGGTTTGGATTCTAGTGTGATTGATTGCACAAGCAGTCAACTACAGTGGACTAAAAAGTCAACTATCAAAATTGGCAAGTAAAACAATCTTAGATTTTGATTTTGATCATAAAAATGGAATCATGACGAATGAATTAGCTAGGGGTGTAATTTTCATGTCAATCAGAGGAAGTTTGAAAATTAGGTCAAAAACCTATATAAGGGTGAAAAGGTCAATTTTCATTTTATTTCAAACCTTTAAAACTTGAAACCTTCCTTCGAGCGAAAATGGTGGTCCCAGTTCATACACATAGATTTTAGTGTCATAGACTGCACATGCCCTAGGACTACCCAACAGTGGTAAGTGCATGAGAAACCAACCTATTGTTTCCCGCATTGTGAATTTTTATCATATTTTTGCATTGTTTCCACGTCAATTCAACTTCTTTAAAAAGTTGAATTATATAAATAACCTAAGGTTTATTTATGTGTGTGTGAAAATTGGTCTAAGCTAGATACACAACACTTCAATGAGTCATTATTCAATTGCTTGAAACAAACTAATCTATAGAAACATAAAACAAACAAGGCGACTCATTGCCTTCTAGTAAATAGGAGTGTGGAATTGATCTCAGATCATTGCAATTCCAGTGACTTTAGACTCTATCTAAATGAAGGATTTGAATGAGATTAATCTAAATGATATGCAAGATGCAAGTTTGTTGTTAATCCAAGATTTAGACAAAATGTATTTTAAAACCCAAATCAAAATGTGATCTAGATTATGAAATGAAATGCTTTGAAATCAATCTAAACAATCAATAAAAAATGCTAAATGATTAAATACTCAACAATACTAAAAGCTCAAAGTGCTGGAAAACCTACAGAATAAAAATACTATAAAATTTGGATCCTTTGTGAGGAACATAAGCTCTCTTTTATAGAAAATCTCTATCAAATCAATGACCGAGATTGAATGCTGAAGAATGTACAAGATTCAACTTGAAGAAGCACAATCCATGTGCATGGAGAATGATTGGTCAAGAGAGTTAGTTAACTAAACTAACCAACTAACCGATCAATCCTTTAGGAAACTTCTAAAATCTATTTTCAATTAACTAGATTGTTTCCAAAATGAGAAGAAGAAAAGAATTAGTTAACTAGACAAAACTAATTTTTTTCTATTTTGATGTTCAGTTGACTGAAATGATGACATAAGATACATTTTTAAAGATATAAATTTATTTAAATGCACTTTTTACTCAAATTTATTAATTTTAATTCCTTTTAAATTTGTAATAACATCATAGTAATTTATTTAATCAATGTTCTAAAATATCAATTAAAGAAATAACCTAAGGTTTATTTACCAATGTATTAAGATTTTAGGAATTAATTAATTAATCAAGTGCGATGATAGATGGGGACCTAGGGTTGAGGTTAGATCAGACTAAAGAAGTTGAATTGCCTTTAGGTTTAGTACTTAGGATGATCAAGATTAGGGTTTTCTTGATAGGAGATCAAGATTGGGGGTCTAGGGTTTAGATGACCATTTTTAGGTCATTACACTTGTATTTGAAATCTTGGTGCTCTCAGATTTTTTAGCACATGTACAAGAGGCTATGAAAGAATAGATATTGATTGAATGATAAAAATAATATGCAAGTGATAGTATGAAGGAAATTATATGATAAGATAGAAAGATAATAAGAAGATATCAAGATGACGATGATAATGAAGATAAAATAACATAGGATCCTTAGGCTCGAGTGCTCATCAACTCCAAAATTCCTATTAGATTCAAATGATAGGAGAAAATATTCTTTTATAGAAATCTCATGAAAATCAACGGTTGAGATTAAGAGGTACTAGGAGATTAAATATGATTAAAGAGTAGGTAGGGTTTTAGTGGGAGTGAAGGAGATCAAGAAGAAATAGGAATGCACAGTTGAGATTAAGTGGTAGGCTGGAGGATGTTTAATTTTTGGAATAAAATTCAAATGAAGAGACAAGTGCCAAGTGTCAAAAGCTCAAAATTTAGGAGTTGATCCATGTGATTAAAGGTGATTGGTTGAATATGAAATAAATGATCATGAATTATTTACATATAAATATATATATTTTTTAATTAATAATAGAAAAGGGAAAGTGAGGACTAATGTGATGGCTCTAAAATTTCACGCTTGTAGCAAATCATTTAGTGTTGGCTCCTTGGATCAACAGATAGCATTGTTTTCTAATACCAAATATGTTGTTCTAGCAGGAAAATATGCTCTTCATCTCAATCAAAGACCTGATAGGAATCATGTATCTAGGGATGAGGGATGGAAGCTAGTTCCTAGGTCATGTAGTTCAACTTAGGATAAATTTATGATCCATTTTTCTATTCATACAACCAACCAATTCTCATTTTTAATGCTTTTTTCCCCTAGGAATTTTCCTAGGGCTTCTAATCGGGAGAGGCAGTCAAATGTTTTTCAAAATGATGAAAAAACAAACCCTACTATTGGTTGTTTTGGGTGCCTTAGGAAAGGTAAAATCAAACCCTCTATTCCTTCTTCTTTCAAGAATATAGATCTGTGTTCTCTGTCGCATCAGAGATATGGGGCATTAGGTAAAACTACCCACCCTAAGGATAATGTGATCGGGAAATCTCTTTCACCATCGCCTCATTGCTATGCTTATCCTTTTGAAGCATTGAAGTATCAATAGTCTCTGAGGAAAAATTTATATTGCAATGGTAAGAATTGCTCCCACATCACCGCGACAAAAAGTATTCTGTACCCTCCTCGTAGAAGATCCTCAGAAGTAGGGAATTCACTTAATTACTTTAATAATGATGAAGCTTATACTCCATCTGCTAAAACAACCAAGATTCTATTTCCAGCTAACCCTAATCACAAAGATAAAATCATGAAATTAGAATTAAAGGATGGACTGATAGAGAGGATGCAAGAAATGTGTGTTGTTTATGGACTAATATGCAAGTGGAATGGCTTTGGAGTACCTATTGGTAAGATTAAAGAATGTTTAAAAGTGGAATTGTGAAATAAGGTAAGTATTTTGTTACTCTCTGATAATTTCATATATTTGGATTGTGATAGTAAAAAACTTAAGGATAAGATTCTAATAGAAGGATGCCCGAAATGTAGAAATATAGAATTTACAACCCTAGATTTGATCCCCTTCTTTAATCCCTTTATGTTAAAGGATTTTCTTGAAGAAAAGGCTATTCTTCTTAAAAAACTTCATTTGGAGCTCTCCAACAAAGTGTCTTTAATGAAAATAAGAAATAACATAGGCAAATTTGTAGGTTTTGTTGATTCAGATCAGAATTATGCTGAAAAGATTATAATTGTGCAAATGAAGTTAAATGATAGATCTATTCCTCCTATTGAGGTCTACTACAAATTATCATCTGTTGTCATAAATCCTATAATTATAGATCATGTCTTTGAAATGAATGAGAGGACAAATTTCCCTATCCCTAATATTATGGGTAACCATGGGCAAAAGAATAATATGTATGAAACCTCAAAACATTCATCTATACAGACTTAGAACAAGCGTAGGAAAGAGGATATAGCCTTTCTTACACCAAAATAGAATATAAATATTAATTTTCTTAATAACATAGGCAGATTTGCACTTGAATTAAGTGGAAAATTGATTGAAGTTGAGGCTCTCACTGGGAACTTCAACCTTGACCACTCTGAGCCCATAAGTAACAGTGGGATAAATAAAGTTAGATTAGATCAATCTGATTATGGTCATATGATAATATCTTCCAACCATAGAATTGTACTTAAAGAGTCATATAAGCAAGGATTCTTCCCCCAATTTAGATATGGTTAATGATATGGTTCCCCTTTCTGAGAACCAGAATACAACATAACAAGATAGTTTTACATAAAGTCAAGAAGAAAGAGTACTAAATACTGAGAAAAAGATGATATTGGTACGAGGAATTATGGAAGATTTTAGGGAAGTCCAAAATGAAATTATAGATGAACTAACACAATGGCACATGAATGAGGAGAATAGGAGAAGTGAGAAAGATAGTATAGAATTAGAGAAAGCCCTGAATATTGAACACAAGTACTCAGTATCAATAGAAATGGAAACAATTTGTATAGAGTTGCAAATTCCAACTAATCAAGATTCATTACTAGAAGAATATGGAAAATATGTTATTGATTTCGAAGATGGGTTAAAATCAGAATATAAGGAATTGATACTACAAGATAGTGACAATGTGAATCTCAATCCTAATGTGCAAATAGATATAGAAACAAGAAATGAATGTCTCCAAGATGATATCATGTTAGAAGCCAAAGAAATAACAGAGTGTATGAATGGTATTACCAACCTAGATAGGAAATTAGGAATCTCTACCACTATTGAAGGAATCTCTAGTCCAGTAATATTAAAATAGAAAAAAAAAATATGGAAGGAAATCTATCAATGAATTAAGGAGTTTGGATGGTAATGCTGATAATCAACCAAAATTAACAAACATTATGAATGCAGGGAAGGGGAAGTTCCTTCCCACTACACAATGAAAATCATTACATGGAATGTTAGGGGACTTAATGCCCTAACAAGAAAAGACTCCTAAAAATAAACCTTAAAATATTTGAATCTAAAATAATATTAATCCAAGAAACTAAATTAAATAGGGAAGAGAGTAAAAAATGCAGCCAAAAATTAGGTATATGGAGAATGAAGATGATACATTCTGAAGGAGTGTCTGGTGGTCTTGTGGTTATCTGGGACCCCAGGAAAGTTATATTTGAGATGAATGCCAACCAAAGGAACTAGTTACATGGAACAATCAAAAGCATTAAGAGTCCCCTCAAATTTAATATTTTCAATATTTATGGTCCCATTCATAATAATGATAAAAGAGAACTATGGAAGGTCTTGGATGATATATTAATTAACAACTAAACTGATTTCCATCTATTAGGGGGTGAATTCAATGCTACTCTTGACAGTAAAGAAAATTTCAGATGTTCACAGTATGTATCACAGTCCCAAAAAGACTTCAGTCAATGGTTTCTCAATAATCATCTTATAGACATCACAACGGCTAATGGCTTATTCACTTGGAACAACCGCAGGGCAGGATTTAGCCATATATCAGAAAGATTGGACCGATTCATACTTAGTGGAGACATAGGTAATTTTGATTATATTAACTCTACTAAAATTCTATCAAATGATGGATCAGATCACTTCCCTGTAAGATTAGACATTATGGAGAATGCCGAACCACTAAGAAGTCCTTTCAAATTTGAGTTTATGTGGTTTCAAGATGATAAGTTGATGCAACTATTGGAACAATGGTGGAGTTAGATAAAAGTCACTGGATCTAAAATGCAATGCTTCATAACTAAATTGAAGATTATCAAATGGAATATTCTGGATTGGATTAAAGATAAATTTAATAATATCTTTGAGAACAAAGTCAAAATTCAGAATGAAATTGAAGCCTTAAATAAAGAAGTTATAGAGAAAGGGATGAACGAAATAAGATATAACTGAGAAAAAGAATTAATGGCTAAGCATGTGGAAATATTGTTAAAGGAGGAAATATATTGGAAACAAAAATACTGAGAAACATGGTTAAGTGAAGGAGACAATAATACAAAATTATTTCACAACAACATTAAGAATAGAATGAACATAAATTGGATAACCAAAATCAAAGATACAAACATAAATCCAATAGAAAATCCAGACCTAATCTCATCAAAATTTGTGAATTATTATAAATTTTTTTTAACAACTATGAATATGCAGATTTAAAATCCCAAAAAGAACTTTTAGCATCCATCCCAAAAATCAGATCAGAATGTGATAATAAATGGTTGAATAGCAGACTATATATTGAGGAAGTTAGAGATGCCCTTTCCAAATCCATCTTGATAAATCACCTGGTCTGGATGGTTTTCAAGCAGGTTTCTTCCAAAAATAATTGTACTTTCTAGGGAAAGATATTTGGGAAGCTGTGGAGGCAACTAGAAACTCTGGTACCTTACTATCAGAAATCAACAATACTTTCTTTACACTCATTCCAAAGAAAATTGACTATGAAGATCTAGGAGACTTCCACCCTATTTCCCTTTGTAATATGATATATAAAATCTTTTCTAAATCATTAGCTAATAGATTGAAAACTTTTCTTCCAAACATCATATCAGAAGAGCAAACAGGTTTTGTTCCTAAATGATCAGTCTTGGATGGGATCATAATTGCCCAAGAAATATTATATATGACTCAATACAATAAAGAGCCTTATATGATAATCAAAGTATATATTCAAAAAGTGTATGACAAAGTTGACTGGAGCTTTCTATGCAAATGTATGGAAGCATTTGGTTTCTCCAAACAATGGATAAATCTTATTTCCAACTGTATATCAACACCCAAGATTTCCCTCCTTATCAATGGAACACCTGAAGGCTTCTTTGATATATCTTGAGGTGTTAGACAAGGAGATCCTTTATCCCCTTTCCTCTATGTTATCATGGTTGAGGCTCTAGGTAGATCTATAACTAAGGTACATTTAGAAGGAAGGATTTAAGGATTTAAGGTCACTAATAATGTATCAAATATAACCCAT
This sequence comes from Thuja plicata, assembly GCA_018584345.1. Lineage (NCBI taxonomy): Eukaryota > Viridiplantae > Streptophyta > Pinopsida > Cupressales > Cupressaceae > Thuja > Thuja plicata. The sequence goes on along the minus strand of MU216782.1, from coordinate 169,739 downwards.
CAAAAATTTGCAGATGACACTAGTCTATGAGGAGCTTGTAAAAAGAAGGAAGCCAAAGCCTTTAAAAATATATTATCAGTTTATATGAAGGCTTCTGGTCAAAGAGTAAACTCTAACAAATCTGAAGTCTTGTTTCTTAATACCTTGCTGGCTAAAGCAAGGCAAATTTGCAATATCCTAGGTTAAAATATTGGAAACTTCCCATGTAAATACTTAGGAATTCCCATAGACAAAGGAACACATAGCTCTAAACTATAGAAACAAATAATAAATAAGATCCAAAATAAAAAAGAAAATTGGAAAGGAAAATGGCTTACCAAGGCTGGTAGAACAACTATGATCAGATTTGTCCTTTCAACAATTCCTACATATCAAATGCCAAGGCTCTTTAGAAGAAAAAATGATAGCATTAATCAAATCAAATAATACTTGCAAACCAACATCCCTTGGAGGCCTAGGAAATAAAAATATGCAATGGAAAAATAAAGCTCTTGGAAACAAATTAGTATGGAGATTATTACAGGAACCAAAAAGAAAATGGGCTTTTGTCCTACTAAACAAATATATTGGCAACGCTGATGCAATAAATATATTTAGATCTCGAAACCATGTCAAAGGGTCTTGTATTTGGAACTTTATTATAGATAATAAGGAAATTGTTAATAAAGGCCTAACATGGGATATAGGAAAGGGTGATGAGGCCCTATTCTGGGAAGACTCTTGGGGAGGTTATATACCTATGGAGAAATTGGGTTTATCCCCTGTCGCCGTAGATACATTAAGGAGATTATGGGGTTATCAGGTTAAGGACTATAGACCACCAGAAGATGGATTATCCTGGAAAGACCTTAACAATATACTGATAGACCAACTAGAAAGACAGAAACTAGTAGAGTCACTCAATGAGAGATCTATCTCTCTCAAAAATAAAGAGGATAGATTAATATGGACAGGATCAAATGATGGAAAATATAGAGTTAAAATTGGATATTAGTCTATTGTCAAAGATCAAAACATGGATACTTTAGATATTCCCCTAAACTTATGTTGGAACAAAGCATGCCTTCCTAAGGCTGGAATGTTTCTATGGGAAGCCCTAAAAAAGAGAATACTTACTAAAGATATATTTAGGAAGATAGGCTTTGAAGGACCATCTAGATGTCCCTTATGCGAACAACATGAGGAAATGACCGATCATATATTATTAAACTGTCCATATGCGCAAGAATGCTGGAATTGGCTAAGGAAATGTCTTAGCTGAAGCTCTACCATGTCCTCGGATATAGTTGACCTTCTTAAAGAATGGACCTTATTAAATAGGAATGGTCTATATAAGGACATATGGACCATTACCCCATCTATTCTTATATGGGAATTATGGAAGAAACACAATAGAAGAATCTTTTTCAACCAAAAAATAGATGTCAAGTCACTAGTTAATAAGATAGAAATCTCAGTAGTGGAGATTATCAATAATAGACTTCATAATCTTATTAACCAAGAAAAATACTTTTCATTATGTGATAATAAAATTAGGAAAACATGGCCGAACCTTGTCATTCCACCCTTGTCTGGTAAAGGCGGTCCTTCCAGCAAAAAGGAAAGAATTTCTTGTAAATGGCAACCCACTAAATATGGATGGCATAAAATGAATTTTGATGGTGCCTCTAGAGGAAATATTAGCATTGCTAGAATAGGATGTATCATCCATGACTAGAATGGAAAAATCATAGCTAAATGTGCACAGTCTATCAAACCAATTTTGAATAATATGGCAGAATGTATGGCAGTCCTAGAGAGGGTATGCTACCCCCGCCTTAGCTTCTATGGGGTGATTAAAACTTTTATAAATTCGATTATGGAGGGGCGATTAAAAATGATGGCAAAATTGACCCACCCTAACTTAGGCATGTTACGTATAGACTATTCCCTTATAAATTATAGGTCAGGATTGAATCTATCGCTCTACCTCCTCTATACCTGACACTTTATTCTAGCTATGGTGGATCTCGAGATTATATACGTAACATGGCTCCCACCCCCTATGGCCAGACTTAAACCCTGAAGTTATGGGGTTTAAAAGTCTCGACATTCCCACCCGGCCCCATATATTGACATAATCAGACCAAACCTCTATTATCTAAGGAAATTCCCCTACTATTTAAAGGGTTGGTGCAGAGGGATAGTATACTTGCTTATTCTAGCAGGCTAAAGGAATCAAACTCTATAAGGAAATAGGAGTTTCTAAACTCGATATAGAAGGATATTCTCAAATTATTTAATGCCATCCGAACAAAGAAAACCCCTAATTGGAAATTAAATTATAAATTGGAATAAATAATAGAAATTATGAAATTTTTTCCACAGTATGAGGCTAAACACATATATAGAGAAGGCAATAAGGATGAGCTGATTCCCTTGCTAATATGGGAGCTGATGGGGATAATTTTGTGATATATTCATAGGAAATAAAGAAAGAGATAATATATCTAGTTTTTATGATTCTAACTATCTACTAATTAACAAATTAAAATTTTAAAATCTTTACCTTTTAGACAAATGCACCAAATAAATATAATACATACACAATTAATTATGATCCCATTTATTTATCCATAAAATTATACACTAAGAGGACCTCCTAATCTATATCCCCACTTTAAACCTCAGATTTGATAGGCCCTTTAATCTAGAATAGGCATTCCTAACACTTAGAACAAGTATTGTGGTATAGAATTTTTATGGGGAAGGAAAATAGTAATATAGAACCTTACAAGATTGGGACCCATCCTTCTCAAAAATAGTGTCTCTTCAATAAATCCCCTTCCTAACCTCAACTATGACATGATTTCTTCATTTAAAATCAAAACCCCCAATTAGATAACTCCATAATCCTTCCTGGATACAGTAATCATAATCTAGATCTTAGATCCCTTTTTGGTTGTTAACATTACATTTTATATTAGAATGTCTGATTGACTAGATTTATGAACCATTGATAAAGTTACCTTTTCCATTATTGAATTCCTATAACCGGAGATAAATATCACAACTTGGGGAAATAATCATAAATTCTACAAGATAAAATGTGTAATCCTACTGTCGAAAATTAATATTGAGTGTGGTATAATAATGAAGATTACGCATACAATCTTTAGAGATCACAGAGAGAGGAGTGTAAGTTTAATCATTAATTTGGTGATAATCCATACATTTATTTAAAAATCACTTGTATGCGGGTCCTCACTCATACAAAAAAAGCTTGAGTTGAGAACCTTGCAAGGATTGCGTAGAATACATAACAAAAGATGGAATATAGGATTATAACCTTTGTTTTGGATGACTATCATGCTATGGTGTTTAGGAGAATGATTAAACCTGAAAGGTGGAATCTAATGCAGAACCCACTCTCTGATGCAACAAGGTGGGTACTGGAGAAAGGTATGGGCGGCCACCATTTTGATAATGATTTTTCTTTCAGAATGAATGGAAACATAGTAGGACAATTTATTGCTCTTTTCACCTTTTCTGGTCGCAAGAAAAATGAAGTTATCAAGATAACAAAGATTATCTTTGAGGAGGGTCTCTTGGGTGTATTGGAAAGGATGGTATATAAAATTGACAATCAAATAAAAATTCCATTCCCAGAAATTACTACAAAGATAGAGATAGAGAAATTCAAGGAAATCCCTAATTCACTTGACATGTACCGATGATGACTGTCAAAGATGGGACACGTTTTGACAAATTTTGGCCAGAAATGTGTAGGAATTTGGACTTCATGTACAAAGATATTCTTAAACAAAATATGGAGGAATGTCTAGTAAATTACTGGAGAGATGAAGGCTACGACATCCTGGAGGACATGGAAAATGAAGATATGGAAAACTTTCATATCTTGGCCCCAGAAGTAAAGAAATGTTCACGACATTTCACAAATTTAGTGCCTGATGATGTTCATCCATTATCATTGTCAGAAAGAGATCAGATGGAGTATGGAGTTATCAAATGTTACAGAAGGACCAAGAATTCTCACAATTAGACATTATGTCACAAGTATTTTTTGGGTTTTTCAATGTTTAATGAATATGGGTAGCGTGTAAATCATAATGAATAATAGGTTTATCAGTATGACAGGATAGGGTTACAAAGATATGTAATATTTTGGATACACACATAGAAACCGTGAATTATTAGTATTTAAAAAGATGTAGCGAGACTAGTATAACAATATGTAAAAGGTTTTTAGAAACTCAACACATTATATATGATTAAAGCTACATTATTATGATATGCATTTGGAAATTTTCTAGTTTTCCATAATCTGTAATATTTAAGTATTGACTACCTTTTAAACAGATGGAAAGTTCTCTTAAAAATAGAAATGGATGCCCTGCATAGAATCAATAAATACATAAATAGAAAGATTCATTAATACTCTGTAGACTCGTAAAATCCAGAGGAAACATGACTATATAGGTAAAGAATAAATTACAAATGTTAATGTGAGTGGATAGAAGAATATATTATTTGTTGGAATCAAGAGATACCCCATTATTCCATTTCAACCTCCATTAAAGTCCGCTTATGATATAGAAAATGAAGAGTCTTAGAATTCTAATTACCTTCCTAGAAGAGGAAGAGTTGTCAGGAAGATAGATCAAAAAACCTCTCCCTCTAAGGCCAAGTATCATGTATATAAATAGACATATTAAAAAAAGTGCTACTCCACCTTTGGTGCTATCTAAATATTGGTAAGTATGGCAACCCCAATAATGCTCATATGTTTAATAGGAGTCAGATAGAATTTGAGGGTGAAATTCTGAGTTAGCACCTCAAATGGGTCATGCTTAATACACATTCCCTCATCCTCAAAGCTATATATCATGTCTTAGTAAGAGAATTTCTTACAAGTGATGATAGGTACAAATTTAATACTAATATCTCGTCCATGTTTATTGCTTCAGTTGTATATGTTGATTTCGAAAGACATAATATTAGAAGATTATGCTATAGAATCTTCAAGAGGAAGTATTTAGGAAATCTTGACAAAATATTCCAAAATATTAAAAGGGGTTACACTATTACAAGACCCGGGTTTTATGATTTGCCCTTAAGTAATGGTAGGCCTGCTCCCTCTACTTTGATTGTGATAGTTGAATATTTTAATGTCTTCAATGATAGAGGTCCAATCATTAAGTAAAATTTAGATTTCTTAATGCTCTTTATGCATATTAGGACATCGATAGTGGAGAGTTGGTTTTATGACTAGCATAATGATGATGTTGGTGAAACGGATATGGAATGCTTCAGTGAGTTCGAGTCAGAAAATCTGATAGAAGTATGGTTGGAGGAGGGTGGTCATAGAAAGAAGAAGAAACAAAGACTAGAGTCTGAGAAGGTGCCTGATCATCAATAGGATAAGGAAGAGCGTAGAAGTAGGCGTAGACTAATATGGTTTCATATTCTCAGCAAAGTATCACTTTATGGAGAATCCCTTCACACAAAATAGAATTATTAAGACTATTTTTCTCTATAATGCTAAATTGGATGAATACTATGAGCTGGATTATCTCTTTTTTGTAAATAAAAATGCAATTTTAGGTAATACAAATATATTAAATCCAAAGTTGCTGATGTTGAGTTTTAGATATTCTTTGATAATTAGTATTGTTCTAATACAAAAAACACCTTGTTATTCTTATATATATATATACACACACACACACACACACACACACACATATATACAAATATATATATATACATACATACATACATACATATATATATATACATACATACATATACATATATATATA
>MU216782.1:84123-125847 GCA_018584345.1 Thuja plicata | reverse complement strand
GTTGGACAAATAGAAGGAATAAACAAAGTAGAAGATGCTAGTCAAGAATAAAGCGTAGGAATTTAAAAAATGTAATGAAGTCCTTACTATTGTTTCGCAAAACTCTTTGAGTTCTTCATTCAAAAGTAAAGAAACTAATTAAGCCATTGCACCTTCCAGTAATGGGGCACAAGTCACGTCTTCATTTGTAGAAACAGATTAAAATACTCCAAAAAATTTATTAGGTACAAGACTACCCAATTTATGTTCTTGTAGAAGGCAGACATCTTGATGTAAGATAAAGATATGGAAAATCAATCCAAGGATTTGGATGTGTGCCAATTTATATCTATATTAAACTAATTTTCTACAACAAAGACAAATGAACAAAAATAAACTCTTTCTTTTAGTAACATACATGCAATGCACAATGTATGTTCCAACAAACTGCCTGCATTATAGATAAAAAGTAAAAGTATAACACTCCTTAAATGTAAGATTGAATTTGTACTTTATTTAAAGTTATAATCTTATCAAAATTATGTTAATTAGCCGATAGGCTTTCTTTGGGGAGAAACTCTTAACTGGAGAATTGTCTCGCGCAGGTTTCTGTGCTGAAATGTGGCTCTCACCCGCTGTGGTGGATTTTTCCTGGTGCTTTTGGCCAGAGACAGCTCCAGAGGGACCATCATCTACCACGTGGCACAACTCTATGAAACCCGGTCTGCAAAATATCAATTGGAAGAGATAATCTCCATGCAATGATAATTTCGAGCAGTATGTAGAGCTTTTTAAGAGTGCACTTCTCTTCTATGTCAAAAACAAACCATAGGAGATTGTAAAAATTAGGTTCTTGGCCAAAGGGAGCACAGCTAGCGTTTCCTTTCTTTCCCATTCTTGTTGAATGTGTTGTTTGATTATGGAACACGTTTTTGACAGATAAAGTTGCAGAGCCGTGGGGCTAAGGAAGCCCCCGAAAGTAGAGCGCACGGATCTCTTCTCTTCTCCGGTCTTTCCCCAAAGGAATTCTTACCCAGCTATTTGAGAAAGGCATTCAACCATGATACAACCACCTTCTTATTCTCATTTGAGAGGATGAAGCGATTTCTATTGGCGCTGCACATTACCACCATAGGGTGGCCTAACAATGATGCTTTGAAGACATCGCCGAATTCGGTTCTTATCTTATTGAAAAACTGCTAAGCTTTGTTGGATCGAAGTGCCTGCAGAGAGGGAAATGTTTTTTCGATCAATGGGAACCATAAATTTTTAGGAGGAAGCTTAAGGTGTGACTGGTTTTTCAAATGAAACAACAGATAAATCACTAGAGTGGCTGTTGTGAGGGTAATGAAAAGAGTGGAATTGAAGTGGTTTTCAACAATGGCTTTTAGAGTATCCATTGAGATGAGGAGAAGTTTGTACATGCTTTAGCATGCTAAGGTCCTCATTATAAGATTTACGCCCTATATTAAGGTCAAGATCTATTATATTTAAGACTGGATATCCATTGCTCCTCAATTTGATAAATGCATAGTACAATAATTCTACAAAATAGAATTATGTATTCCTCACAAATGGATTGAAAGCAATAGGTATTGAAGATCTATTTCTTTGGTGACTTAGCATTAACATATATATGAATGTCCAAGTTTCTTGTGCCGACCTAAAATTCTTTGTTGTAAAGCACTGGAAATCCAATGTGCACATAGTTGAATCTGAGGGTGAATGAATATCTTTCTCCTGCTCCCGCCATTTCATTTACTAGATGCATACACTGATTTTTTTACAACTTGATCTATAATCAATTTTGATATTTTTAAAAAAAATTCGTACATCTTGCGTCCTAGTCTCCAAAACATTGTTCAGAAAAGAAGAGAGCACGTGCCAAAGTGAATAAGAGTCTAACAATATTGTATTGGGGATTTTATACGTAGGACCAATGTTGCTCCCACAAATATGCCAACACTTGAATTGCAAATGGTTGTGCAATTTTTTTATTGAATGTAAATCTTTGGATCATACAGTAGGTTTTTTAACCCCTAAAACACTGAGGAGTTCTTTACCAGAATAAGACAATGTAGGATAATTTTAAAGACAATGTAGGATAATGAATGCAACTATGAATGCGGGTTAAAATTATTAACCAACTGGAGTGCACCATTGTCAGTTGGATACCAAAAGGGTATATGACAAACATTTGACTACATAGAAACGATCTTCACGTTTCATTCTTTTAGATGTAGGCTTCTGTATTTTTGTTGATTTCTCTCTCTGTTGGCATCCTATTTGTATTTGTACTCTATATTTCTCACAGTATAATATCCTAGAGCAATTCAATCTTTTTTATATATGGGACTATGATATTTTCCAAGGCATCATGATTCATGAAGAATCAATTTAAATATTAGGGAACGATGAATCCCTAAAAATTAAGGTCTATTTAAATTATTAGTACAAAAAGGTATGTGCTAGAGTAATTTATTTTTTTATTCTAAGTTACTTAACCAATCCCTTTGGAACTTTCAATCCAGTAACATAGGTATTGTTTGGTGTTTGGAAAGCATGAACTACCAAGTTGTGATTTAGAGGGGAATTTGTGGTCATCACAATTGCACCATTAGTAATTGTGTCTCCATCTGTTTAACATGGGTTTTCTCTACCTCAAACACATGGCTCTTTTCATATATTCTTTGTCCTCTTCTCACAATTGCATAAGCTCCTCCATTGACATACCTAAGGATATGTATTGCATTCATGTGTAAAAGACACAAAATGAAGTACAATATGTGAGTTTTTGTAAATATTTCTAGCCTATTGGAAAACAATTAATAAAGAAAATATCATACGAGTTAATAAAGAAAGAAATTTTTTTCTTTAAACATAAAAAAAATCTTAGGGAAGTGAAAGTTATCTTGAAAATTACAAGAAAGGATGAAATTATCTTGTATTTGGAAACTGAATTGCCTTACCAACTTTTCCACATTTAGGATCATCCCATGAATCCACCAAATATAACATATTACTCTGAGAAAATTTACTAATAATTTAATTAAATTAAATTAAGTAAAATATATAGATTTATTAATTTATTTTTGGATGTTATAAAATATATAAACTATATTTCATTACAAAATATAATATTTACATTTTTCAATTTTGTAATAAACTTTTTTGTTATTATTATTATTATTATTATTATTATTATTATTATTATTATAAATGCTAAATCTAAATCCAAGATAGTTGTTAAATAAATATTACATATAGATAAGATTTTTGAATTCTCATATTTAGAAAATATTTGTATGATTAGGAACTCCAAGTCATCCAACTACATTGGTTTTTTTCTCTCTAGAATATCTCCTCCAATTTTCTCCCTCCAATTTTCTCTCTCATTTCCATTTTCAATCCCTCATATGGTTGATTATCATTGTTCTTTCTAACACATACAACCTTGTCACCTTGAACCCCACCTCTTTCATAACAAACCCTTATATTAACTTATATATAGTTTCCTATCGGCTAACCCTTGCACCTTCTTTAGGTGCAAGCGCTAGTTTAAATGTTTTTTTCCAATGACTCTCAATTGGTTGTGTACCACTTTTATATTTTTCCTACCCTTTTATGTATTATCTATCATGAGGTTTCCCACTTGCTCCTAATTACCTTCTATAAAATAATTATATAGTACAATAAACTCATGTTTTTAGAAGCATGTGTACCAAGGCAATAATCTAAGCATGAAACTAGTTGTGCAACAACCCATGGTTTTCATTATTGTACTCGTGTATCCACGTCTTATGGGTAGAATTATTTGGAAGAATAGACAAGGTAGTTAGACTATGACAACATGCCTATAAGAAATGTGGTCAAATGGACTGCAATGATTGTAGGATATGCCATAAGTGAATTTTCTAAAAAGGCTTTAGAAACTACCTTTTGGTGTAAATCTAAATTCCACAACCTTTGCCATCATCCTCCCTACCTGTGCCAACATCTTCCCTTCATGTGCCAAAATAAGAGATTTGGAATAGGGTATGGACATCGATCAAAGCATAAATGATAGAGGATTTGAGCAGATGTTTTTGATGACATGTAACTGATTGAATGTTTGATAATGTTAAGTTGAAGATAATGCAAGTCATTAAATCAGTTAATGGATTGTATTGTCATTGATGTCAACTTGATATCATCTGTACGGTCTTAACAGGTCCAGATACGTCTTAAGGGGTCATAGGAACCATTAATGAGTAGTAAGGAGTCTTAAGGGGTCATAAACACCCTTAGGATACATAAGGGGTCGCAAGGCGTCATAATGGGTCCTATGAAAAGGGTTATAATGGGTCCTACGACCCACTAATAAGTCTTAAGGGGTTGTAAAGGGCCTTAGGATTCATTAATAGGTGCTATGACCCCTTATGACCCCTTAGGATACATAGTGGATCCTAAGGGGTTATAATGCATAGTAAGGGGTCCTAATGCATAGTAAGGGATCCTAATGCATAGTAAGGGGTTTTAAGGCCCATTAATAAGTGTTAAGGGGTTATAAAAGGTCTTACAACTCATTAATGGGTCTTATGACCCCTTAGTCTACATAGTTGGTCCTAATGGGTCCTAATTGTAATAAGGGGTTGTAAGGGGTCATAGCACCCATTAATGAGTCTTAAGGGGTTGTTAACACACTTAATATTAATTAATGGTTCCTACGACCCCTTATGAGCCCTTAGGATACATAGTGGGTCCTAAGGGGTCCTAATGTGTACTAAGGGGTCCTAAGGCACATTAATGAATTCAAAGGGGTTGTAAAGGGTCTTACGACTAATAAATGGGTCTTATGACCCCTTAGGGCCCCTTACGACACATAGTGGGTCATACGGGGGCATTGGTGTCATAAACAGTTCTAGGACCCATTAGTGGGTCCTTAGGAGTCATTAATGTAACTAGGATATATAATGGGTGTTAAGGGGTCCTAAAATATATTATGGGTCCTAGCATACATTGATGTTTTCTAAGTGGTACTAAAGGGTCCTGGGATATGTTAATGGGTTATGGAAGTGGTTATTGGGTTATAAGGGGTTATAGTAGTCATAAGAGGTACTAAGGGGTCATAGTTACGACGCTGACTTTGTGAAATCCAAGGACAACTTTGACATGATTTCGTTCGGAGCAAGGAGGAGAGGATGCCCCGGGGCTTCCATGGCCATGGGCACAATCATGCTTACCATCTCGTAGCTCATGCACTACTTTCACTGGCGCGTGGATGGAGAGTTGGACATGGCTGAACTCTTCAGCGCCACCATGCCCATAAAACACAACCTCCTCACCTTGCCCGCCCTTAGGCTGCCCGCCTGCCCCTGACCTACTCCCCTGTCTTGTCTCACCTCGCCCACTTGCCCTTCTCTTAAACCTTTCCATTGCATTCATTATGCTAAAGATAAGAACCCATTGAGGATGGAAATCCACAAATAAAATCACATGGTAGTTGATAGGAGAATACAACAATCTTTTACTTCGTGTCCACTAAGAGTCACCCACAAGAAAATGGTCAAAGTAAAGACAACCACTAATAGAATTTGAAGAAAATCAAAAGATCAATTGGGAAGAAATATTTCAAGCAAGATCATATGCTTAGAGTAAAATTTATAAGGTTGTGATAGGAAAGAGTCTATTTCCATAATCTTATCTTGATTGTAATGATAGTCTTCAAAGATACAAATTAATTTCCATATATCTTGGCATGATTGTAATAATAGACTTTATTCATGATTTAATAATAGACTTCAAGAATAAAGTTAGGGAAAAATAATTTTGACCATCTACAAAAGTATGGTTTATGTTATGTGAAAATATTTAAAATATAGAAATTCACAAGCAATGATAATTTGGACATGGTTTTCTAAGTCTAAGTTGGACAAATAGAAGGAATAAACAAAGTAGAAGATGCTAGTCAAGAATAAAGTGTAGGATTTGGATGTGTGCCAATTTATATTTATATTAAACTAATTTTCTACAATAAAGACAAATGAACAAAAATAAGTTACATGACCAAAGGCATGTAGATGCTATAATCTAACATATATAAAAGAAATTAACAATCATAGCAAAAAAAAAAGCAATTAAGTACTAATTAATAATCCAATTTTGTCAACCCGATTTAGAAAGAGAAACCCATCATATTAGAGAAAAGCATCAATTTTCTAAGAATTATATAGGCCAAACCATAATTATTACTAATTTAACATGAAAAAGTAAGTGGACATCAGTACCATCTCAATAGATCAATAAAGTACCATTAGAATCAAATGATTTATTGAAATAAACAAATAGGAAAAAATAAATAAATAAATTACATGAAGAAAAATACTTTATTTAAACAATTAAACATATGAAAGCATTGAATACAAATCACTTGTTTTGGAAAGAGCAATCCATTAGTTAAATGAAAATATCATCTTCTTATGATTATACAAGCCAAACATATATTTACTAATTTAACACAACAAAGCATGTGAGCATTACTTCTATCTCAATAAATCAACAAAAACCCTCTAATCAAACAATTTATGGGAATAAGGGAATAAGAAAAAAAATTGAGAGACTATATGAAGGAAAATATTTGTTAAAACAATAAACATGAGAACTATCATAAAAAAAGTATTTTGCATTGGAAGGGTTTTCCAAGTCTTTGGCTTCGTTCTCTATGTTGGCCTTCCTCGCACAAGTGAGCCCTTGCTTGGCCATGTAAAAAGGGCCATCACTTCCTCCTCCAAAAGCATTTACTACATTTATTGTGCCCTATCTGTTAGGACTTAGGGTTTTTTATGGGGAATGATTCTCCTCATGACATTCCCATTTTTTCGGCTTCTAAGTTATTCTATGAAGTGATGGAGAATCGAGTGAAGGGTTCAGAGGAGGGACTCTTCATCCCTACAAAGGCCGAGGAGTGTGATGGACGTCCTAGTGGATCACAGCCTAGTAAGAACTATTTTGATTCCTCCCTCATCATTAAACCTAACTCAAAGATGGTCATGATTTTAAATGATAAAAATAATAGATTAAACAGGATTGTTATCTTTCTCATTATCTTAGACCAGAAAAATATCCATTCTATAAATATTTTGACAAATTGGTTGAGTGTGGGTGAAAAAGTTAGCGATTTAGTTTTCATTCTACATAATGATTCAAAAGGGCTTATTTGTCATTTTCTCCAAAGAGCCCCAGTATTAAAAAAGAGGTTCTTAAAAGTAAATTTTGGGTTGTTGGGAATGGCTTCTTTAGAGCCATTAGTTGGTCCCTTGAGGCCAACCATGAAGGAATTGTGACCCTTTCTTTCCCTAGATGGGTAACCATCAAGGATATTCCACCATATTTATAGAGATGGGATCTTAAAACCCTAGAATATTTGGGTAATGTCTTGAGAGTAGAAGAGTTATCCTCTCTTCTCCCACACATGGATGCCAAAATCCTTATTGTTGTTAATCCTGGCAAAGACGTGGTGAAACAAGTTGTAAGTGAAATGCATAATGGATACATTACATACATGGTGTAATTTATTAGGCACTTCAAAGTGTACTTCCTTTGTAGAAAATGATACCTCTGAAAAAAAATGCCCAAGTTTCTTATGGCTAGAAGGTAGAATGTTAGTTCTTCTCCAAAGGCTATTGAGAAATCTTATCTTGATACTAGAGCTCCTCCCCCTCTTCCTAAGCTATAAAATGTCTCAATTTTTTGCCCGCTCCAGCATCTAATCTAACACCTCCTATCTGTGCTAAACTAGACTCCCTTCAACAAGCCAGTAATGAAGTCCTCAGGCCTAATTAAGCCATTGCACCTTTCAGTAATGGGGCACAAGTCATGTCTTTATTTTTAGAAATAGATTAAAATACTCCAATAAAATTATTAGGTACAAGACTACCCAATATATGTTCTTGTAGAAGGCAGACATCTTGATGTAAGATAAAGATATGGAAAATCAATCAAAGGATTTGGATGTGTGCCAATTTATATTTATATTAAACTAATTTTCTACAACAAAGGCAAATGAACAAAACTAAGTTACATGACCAAAGACATGTAGATGATATAATCTAATGTACATATATCAAAGAAATTAGCAATCATAACAAAACAACAAGAAATTAAGCACTAATTAACAATCAAATTATGTCAACCCGATTTAGAAAGAGCAATCCATCATATTAGAGAAAAGCATCAATTTTCTAAGAATTATATAGGCCAAACCATAATTATTACTAATTTATCGTAAAAAGTAAGTGGACATCAGTACCATCTCAATAGATCAATGAAGTACCATTATAATCAAATAATTTACTGTAATAAACAAATAGGCAAAAATAAATAAAGAAATTACATGAATAAAAATACTTTAATTAAAAAATTAAACATATAAAAGTATTGAATACAAATCACTTGTTTTAGAAAGAGAAATTAACCAGTTAAATGAAAACATCATCTTCTTATGACTATACAAGCCAAACATAATTTTACTAATTTAACACAGCAAAGCATGTGAGCATTATTTCTATCTCAATAAATCAACAAATACCCACTAATCAAACAATTTATGGGAATAAGCGAATAAGAAAAAAAACTAGAGAAACTATATGAAGAAAAATATTTGTTAAAACAATAAACATGAGAACTATCATTAAAAAAATTATTTTGCATTGGAAGGGCTTTGCAAGTCTTTGGCTTCATTATCTATGTTGGCCTTCCTTGCACAAGCAAGCCCTTGCTTGGCCGTGTAGAAAGGTCCATCACTTCCTCCTCCAAAAGCATTTACTACATTTATTGTGCCCTATCAGTTAGGACTTAGGGATTTTTATGGAGAATGATTCTCCTCAAGCACATCAAAATCTCTATGAACAATTTTTTTAATGTTTTACTATTAGTCTTGGTCTTGCCAAGACTACAAAACAATGTTTTTTTTCTACTTTACAAAGTAGGATATATAGTAATATTTTATAGTCAAGCCAAAAAGATTCACATTTACAAGGGAGATTACTAAGAATAATGAAATTCAAAAGGCTTGATTAATAGTTGCTAAAAAGGAAACAAAAAAGATGAAAAGAGAATAGGGGTATATAGTGGTAAGTGGATGTAGACAGAGGGATGACTTAGGTTGCTTGAATGACATTTGAGGAACATAGGTATATAATATAATTTGAAGGATTTTAAAGAGTTAAAAGAGAATTATAAAATCATGGGTTAATATTGTTAAGTAACCAATCCCTTTGAAGTTTTAGAGAGTTGAATTAACATCTAGCTTTATGTTTGATAAGATAGTATAAAATAAGTAACAACCCCATTGAAGACAATCAATATTTCAAGGTTTTAAAAATTGAATCGAAAGTAGACACTAAAATCTATGTTGAAATGATAATTTATGACCTATACCATAGAAATATTTAATTAATAAAAGTATTTTTTAAATCTAGAGTAGACCTTAGAGGAGATCTTAGATGCATGTACAAGAAACCATTTACTATTTATCTTTACAAATTCTACCATGTGGGTAAAAGAAAGAAGATGAGTCCACTTAAGGAAAATTTTTTATACTTGGTCATTTTTCCAAAAAACAAAGTTTACTAAACGAGGTCATGCTTGTAAAAAAATGGGGTCATGTTATGCTTCAGGACCTAAGTTGAAATTTAAATCGTCACCCCATAAGACACGGGGTCCCGAGCCTAGTTTCATGGAACAAGATCCCGTTCAAAATGAGGTCCTGCTCCATACGTTACCATGTTTTGAAACATGGTGACATATTGAATGGAACCCCGTTTCAAACATGTATTTAAAAAAAAAAAATTATGGCCCTTATTTTCACAAACATCGCCCCGCTCTAGAGCCCCACCCTATTTCATTTCGGGAAACACCACCTCAAGCAAGTCCATTTTTTCATTTTCTCTACTTTTATTTTTTTAGTAATATTTGTTATTTTTTAGGCTCGAGAGCCCCACCATGTTTTGTTTCTAGCCACACCACTTCTAGGTAGTCCCTTTTTTCATTTTTTCCCACTTTTATTGTTGTTTTTTGTTGGGTTTGGTAATTTTTTTAAAGGCAAAAGTGGTAAGCCACTGATATATATTAATAATTAAAGCTATTTCAAGATCTCCTAGAGGAAAGAACCAACAAACAAAACCTCCAATCCTTTCTCAAAAGTACGAAGTATAATTGGAAGTAACCCTAAAACACTACCCTCCCAAAACTCCATTACAAACTTTAGTACCCAAATTCCCAAGATACCTAGATACATATAGATGGTAGTCAGAGATGGGAATCCTTACAAGCCCATAGTATATAAATACATTGCTACAAAAACTAACTTGCATATAAAAATTAGGAACCATCTTACAAGCCCTTATCAGCTATGTCATAACAGAATCTGGATATATATATGAATTCACAGCTAATAGATATATGTAGGTATTCTTCATATATTACAATAAAATCTTGCTTTTAGTAACACTGATATTCAAGGTTATGATACAGAATAGTCTATTTACATATATATCTTGTCTTGATTGCAATGATAGTCTTCAAAAATACACATTAATTTCCATATATCTTGTCATGATTTCATTGATAGTCTTCAAGAATAAAATTAAGAAAAAATACTTTTGACCATCTACAAGAGTATATTTTATGGTTTATGTGATGGGTAAATATTTAAAATATAGAAATTTACGAGAAAAGTGAGTTTATAGGTAGGTTTCATCAGGGGTATGTTACGTATGGAATCTCCATCTCCTTGATGAACTCTGGCCTTTGTGTTTGTGAGGGTAAGTTCATTCATTATGGGGGGAGGAAACACATGGTGGGTGTACCATTTTGTTTGTGCAGATCTATCCCATGTATTTATTTACCCACCCAAATCTATTCCCACCACTACAATTCTATGGCCTAGTATTCTAATAGGGCTAGGGATACAATTCACCTATTATTTTAAATGGGATGGATTGGCATAACTCCATAACTTTCCATAATGCAGAGGTAGGATTCGAAGCTGCTGTCAACAAAAAATCAGACATGGTCTTCTAATTCTAATTTGGAAAAATAGAAGGAATAAAGAAAGTAGAAGATGCTAGTCAAGAATAAAGAGTAGGAATTTCACAATATAATGAATTCATTATTGTTGGGTGGTGAAAATTCTTTGAGCACTTTATTCAAAAGTAAAGAAACTAAGTAAGCCACTACACCTTCAAATAATGCAGCACAAGTCATGTCCTCATCTGTAGAAATAGATTAAAATATTCTAAAATATTCATTAGGAATGAGACTAGGTCCAATTTATGTTCCTGCATAAAAAAGGCATTCATGTATGATAAAGATATGGACAATCAATCAAAGGATTTGGATGTGTACCAATTTATATTTATATTAAACTAATTTTCTACAACAAAGACAAATGAACAAAAATAAGTTACAAGACCAAGGGTATGTAGACGATATGATCTAATGTAAATATATTAAATAAATTAACAACCATAATGAAAAAAATAGGCAATTAAGCACTAGGTAACAATGAAATTATTTCAATCTAATTTTCAAAGAGCACTAATTTCCCACTTGCCCTTGATGTAATGTCTCTTGGCTTGCTTTGTTGAATATGGGTTACTATTCATTAACACAAGATACTCAACAAATAATGGTGGTTAATAGCATCTGGAAAATTGACATATATATTATGCCAGTCATGCTATGGTTCATTTATTTTCCTCCTTAGATATCATAAACTATTTTATGCACCACACCTATCATGTCGGTATTTGAACATATCTTTTATGTTTGTATGTGAGCTTTTAATTCTTAGGCACATCAAAATATATATCTATGAACATTTTTTTAAATGTTTGTCTATTAGTCTTGTTCTTTCCAAGAATATAAAACTATGTTTTTTTTTTTCTACTTTACAAAGGCATATTTGTAGATGCATTGCAGATTTTTAAATTTTCAAATTTGTGAAGAGGATCAGGTCATAAGGTGGTTTCCAAAAACTTTGAAGATTTGTGTTTATTTCGGCCTTCACTAGGTCTCAATATATTCAAAACACCTTATTCTCGGACAACACGTACCTTTGACAAGACTTTCCTTTTCTGGGTGATCAACCTAGTTCCTCACATTTATTCATTGAGATGAAAAATGAAGCAGAACCTATTCACATGGCTTTCCCATTTGGAAACATGGATCCCAATTTAATTAACCATGTCAATAATGACAACTTAAATGATGGGAATCATGAAAACCACAATGAAGGAAATAGGGAAGATAAAAATGGAGGTGTGAACCAGGATGACCATAACCTATGCGGTGGAGGAAATGTTAAAGATGATGAAGCCACCAAGGAATGAAAAAATGAAGCCTCACAAAATCCCCTTTTCATGATTTTCATCAAAAAATTGTTAGAGATGGATAGATAAAATTAATTCCTTGACCTAGCCCAAGCAGAGGTCAAATTGTCTCACGATTACAATATAAATAAATTGAGGAAGAAGGAAGAAGATGATAATATAATAACCTTAATGAATGGGCAATTTAAGTTATTTCAAATGCAGTTGGACAACATAAAACAAATGGGGGTTCCTAAACCCTTTTCAATCGAAGCATTATGTCCTTTCCCATTTGACAAGACCCTAATTATGGTGACATTCCCTACCAATGTATTTTTTCCCAAGTATGACAAATACGAGGGGGCATCTGATCCATAAGATCACCTACAGGAATTTTTTTGCATTGAGCTTGGAGTTCATGCGTGGAACCACTTATTTAATGTGATTATTTCCAAGAAGCCTTGGAGGAACAATGATGGAGTGGTTGTCTAAACTACCCTCCGATATTTGTACTTTAAAAGAATTGACTTCAAAATTTGTGACACATTATTCATATAACATCAAACATGAAGTCAGAATGATTAACTTATGCAATACTAAAAAACATGATGGAGAAGGGTTCTTACTTTTCCTTTAAAGATGGAGAGAGGTATTTTCTCAATACCCTTGAAGTGTCCCCGAGAAGGAAAATATGGACATTTTCATAAATAACTTGAATACGGAAATAAATTACCGGTTGAGATTAAAATGCCCACATTTTTTCCAAGACCTAATTGAAAATAGATTCACAATAGAGGAAGTATTATTTAAAAGTGGAGAAATAGAACTCTACAAAGACAACAAAAATTCCAATAATCACAACACTTTTAACAAAAACAACAATAGACCTCCTCCTAATAACAATCGGTTTTGGGTCAAGAACACCAACAAGGGTTTGGTAAATGATGTAGTTGTGGAAGAAAATAACTTAAAAGCCACTCCCTTCAATCTCACGCGAGGATAAAACTAAGCTAACAATGTGAATCAAGCACCCAAGGTTCCATTCAATAACAACAACAATTTTTGGAACAACCAAAGAGGCTAAAAAGCCTAAGCCCTTCTTTTCTCCATCACCTCGAAGGAAATTCACACCCTTGGATGAACCTCTTGAAAATGCGTTGAGGACTCTCATTTCAAATAAAATTATTAACCTACCCGAATCTTGACCCTATGAGCCACAAGTGAAACCGTCATGGTGGAGTGTTTCGAACCATTGTGAATACCATCGAAATAGAGGGCACAAGAAAAAAGATTGTATGTGATTGAAACATTTGGTACAAGAACTCATAGATAATGGAGTGATCAAAGTGGAAGGACCCCAAAATAATGAAGATCACACGGCCTTCAAAACACCTTTCTTCAAACATGAGAAAGGGGTATCTTCAAATACTAACAATAATGACAATAATTCAAGGGATAACAACAAAGTCAACTTTACCCATAACTATGATAATACTATCAATGGCCTATCAGGACATGAAAATACTATCAATGTTGTGGTGGTGAAGGAACAACCTAGTAAAGTGACCTCTAATATTGTCACTAGGGGGTAGGCATAAAGGATCACCCTACAAGGGAGTGCTCCTAAACCTTTTGGTCCTACTCAAGAAACCACTTTGCCAAAACAAACACCTTCTTCAACAAAGCCCTATAACTTAGTGGATCAATTGCAAAAAACACCAGCTCAAATTTCCATTTTGGAGCTATTGACACTTTTGCCTAATCATAAGGAAATCTTGGAGAAATCTCTTGTGGAAACGACTGTTCCTAAAAAATTGGAGGAAGAAAGGTTTCAAAACATGTGGTGGGTCATCTTATTGCACCTCATTATCTGTCCTTTTCTGAGAAAGATGAAATGTCTATAAATCATCCTCAAAACCTCTCATTTCATATAGAGGTCTTGATCCAAAAGCACCATGTCAAAAGATTCCTCATTGGTGGAGGAGCTGGTCTAAACATTTTCACCTTGAGTCTAGTTAAAGCTTTAGGGTTATCTGAATTATCCATTGATCCAAAGAAGCAAATTACTATCAAAGCTTATGATGAGGAGGACAGGTCTTCCAAAGGAATGGTGGTTTTTCTCATTCAAGTGGGCCCAATAAAAAAGGATAACATTTGTTAAGTTCTAGATATGAAGTTAACTTATAACATCATGTTATAGAGGTCATGGATTCATGAAATGCAAGAGGTGCCTTCAACATATCACCAATGTATCAAGTTTCCATACATGGGTGAGGAAATTACTACTGGAGGAGACTCAAATCCCTTTCAATATTGTAAAATGGTGAAACCTATACATGAAATATTAATTCCACACAATAGAGAAGGAGCCACTTCTAGTTCAACCATTGAAGAAACTAAGGAAGAAGGTCTTAGTTCAAAATTGAATGCTAATTCTACCTCAAATTGCAATGAAGCTAACTCATTCACATCGACTAAGGGAAAAGAGGTTAGTTTTGCGGGTGAAAGTCCTAATGAAATTTTGATAAATATTTCTACTCCAAGGGAAGAAAGTTTGAAACCTTCTAGGTTTGAAAGGGAGAAAGCCAAAGAGGTCAATTATCAAAAGATGAGTGAAATGATGCACATGTTTGAGAAACAATGTAAAATCCATCAAAAAGGAGTGGGGGAATATTTTTTTTCATTATTTCACTTACCCACTTCTCCAAGGTCACATGGAAAACCTTCTAGTTCTCACCCACCCAGAAAGTACAATTCCCATTTTGTGAGAGAAAGTGATCTATAAAACTTAGAAAAATAAGATAATGAGGTTTTAAAGTGGTTGTATTAAGATGAGGAAGCTTCTAGTTCACATGAAGAAAGGGTCCAAAATGTGAGCACTCAAACACAACAATATGGTAAGGGTTTTCACATTATGCAAAAGATGGGATACAAAGGAAGTGGACCCTAAGAAATTTGAAATAGAGGATTGCTAGAGCCCATACAACCTCCTTGGAGATATAAGGATTAAAAACTAGGCATAGGATACCAAGAGAAAGGATGTAGCTCAAGCAATGTCTAGGATTCCTATGAACATGTTCATATGGTAGGCTCCGAAAGTGAAGATGATTCTAGTGAATATGAATGCGATTCTTGATCTGAGCTTCTTGTCATGACAAGGAAGTAGATGTCATCCATACTTATGCTCATATATCTAGTACAAGCAAATAATCCTATATGGACTAAGGATCAAGTTCTACTCAAGTGCCAAATGATTCTCAAGCACCAAATGTAGGCCAAACATTAAATGAGAATCCGTGGGTGGGTGAACCATGATTACCTTCATGGGTAGGAGATTCGAATGTTTGGTTTAATCCATGAGCATTTTATCCCATAGAAATCCAAGAGGACTCAAGTTAAGATAATTTTGATCTAACTTCTATAGAACACCTAGAACAAGCTCATGCCATTGATTTAAGTGATACAATGTATGAACCCTCGAATGAAGTCATGTCCATAAACCGCGTGGATGAAAGATTACCAAATGAATCCCTATCTCTTATCCATCCCAAAATTATTGATTGGGATTTGACTGAGTCAAATTACATACTTTATTTCCCTAATGAAAATTTCATGGCCCTATATCTCAATGCAGTTGAACCATCTTCCACCAATGAACTCAATCCAAGCATGGTTATGGAAGCAAGTGTACAATATCTCAATCCAAAAGAAAAAAAGTAAAAAGGTAAAAAAATGAAATGGTCTAGTGGTGAAAACCACAATGTGGCAGTACTAGATCCAAAAAAAGTAAAAATAAAGGATGTTTCCGAAGGTGAAAACCCAATTGTGGCACCTCAGGAGGAGAGATTGGACACCTTGTCTGAACATGAAGAGGAGAGATCTCCCATTTTAATCAAATGAATGGAAAGGGTTAATATTGGCATGGAATTTGAACCCAAGTTCATACATCTTGCTACATCTTTAACCCCAACTGAAAGACATGATTTTATCAATTTCTTCAAAGAGAAGCAAATCAATTTTGCATGGTCTTATGCAGATATATCAGGATTAGATCCTAGTTTCATAATGCATCATCTCAATGTGAAAACCAGAGCGACACCATTTAAGAAAGATGCATCCTCACATGGATTTGTTGGTCAAAATAGAATTAGAGAAGTTATTAACAGTTGGATTCATAAGGGTTATAGCCTATGTGGACTGGATTTAAAACATTGTACCAATGACTAAACATGACAAGTC
Organism: Thuja plicata; assembly: GCA_018584345.1. Lineage (NCBI taxonomy): Eukaryota > Viridiplantae > Streptophyta > Pinopsida > Cupressales > Cupressaceae > Thuja > Thuja plicata. The sequence continues at coordinate 109,279 of MU216782.1, read as the reverse complement.
CATCCGAGTGTGCACTGATTTTAGAGACCTCAATCTTGCTTGTCCTAAAGATGACTTTCCATTACCAAGCATTGATGCTATAGTGGATTTGACAGCAGGGCATTCCATGTTCTCTTTAATGGATGAATTTAGTGGCTATAACCAAATTAGAATAGTACCTGAAGATCAAGATAAAACTACTTTTACTTTCCCTTGGGGTAATTTTTGTTGGAAATTCATGCCCTTTAGCCTTAAAAATGTTGGAGCTACATGTCAAAGGGAAATGACCACAATTTTCCATGACATGATGCACACATTTCTTGAAGATTATGTGGATGAAATTTTGGCCAAGTCACATGAAAGGAAAGATCATCTACCCATTTTAGAGAAAATATTTACAAGATTGGAACAATTCAAAGTTAGGTTAAATCCTAAAAAGTGTGCATTTGGTGTCCAATCTGGAAAGTTATTGGGTTATATAATTTTAGCCAAATGAATAGAGGTAGATCCGAAAAAGGTTCAAGCAATTATGGAGATGGACACACATAATAATATTATCCAAATGAGATCATTGCAAGGAAGGCTCCAATTCATTAGAAGATTTATATCTCCATTGGCGAAAAAATGTCATTCTTTCACTAGGTTATTACACAAGGATACCATCTTCAAATGGGATGATCAATGTGGATAAGCTTTTGCACTCTTGAAGACATACTTAATGAATCCACATATTTTGATGCTACCCATCAAAGATAAACCCTTATTATTGTACATTTCAACAACATGAAATTCTTCGGGGGTTTTATTAGCACACGAAGATAAAGATGGAAAAGAAAGAGCAATCTATTACCTAAGCAAGACCCTGGTTAAATATGACTTAAACTACAGTTTCATGGAGCGAGCGTGCTTAGCGGTATTTTTTTCTTCCCAAAAGATATGGAATTATATGTTAGTGCACAAGGTCAAATTGATTTCTAAGATTGAACCTCTTAAATATTTACTTAGCAAAATAACTCTCACTGGAAGGATAGCTAAATGGGTGATAATATTGAGTGTGTGGACCAAAAATCCATTAAGGGAAAAGTAATAGTGGATCAATTGGTGGAGTATCCCCTAGTTTCAAGTCATCCTATTCAAATAGAGTTTCCAGATGCATAAATAGTGAATGTGGAAGAAAAATTATGGAAGTTGTATTTTGATGGATCCTACACCCAACATGGATGAGGAGCTGACATTTTGTTGATCACACCTCAAGGATATACTATTCCTAAATATTAAAAAATCTTATTTCCATGAACCAATAACATTGCATAATATAAGGCTTTAGTCATTGGAATCAAAATAGCTTTAGAATGGAATGTGATAGAACTATAAGTGTATGGAGATTCACAACTAGTCATTGATCAAATTAATGATGAATACCAAACCAAAGATGACAAGTTGATGCCCTACAAGGGGATGATAGATGATTGGAAAAATTACTTTGTTTTGATCACATTTGAACAAATTACAATAGAAAAGAATAGGGAAGCCGATTCCATGGACACTCTAGCTTCATTACTTCAATTTCTAGATCAGAATGCTAGATATGAGTTCTTGGTGGAGGAATTGGTAAAACCCACATTTGACTTACCCAAAACCAAACTCATTTGCCTATTGAATGGACATGTCTCACCTTGGTATGGACCTATATTTACCTATATTAAAAACAAATTCTTACCCTTGGACCAAACCCAAACTCAAAAGAGACATTTCATATGCCAAGCATCCTATTACACTATCTTATTCGACACATTGTATCGCAAAATTCTTGATAGAATGCTACTTAGGTGTCTAGAGGATGAGGAGTCAAAATTATATTTACATGATGTTCATGAGGGTATTTGTGGGTCTCATTTGAGTGGGTTTAACCTAGCTAATAAAATCCTTCGCATGGGTTACTTTTGGCCAACCTTAGAGAAGGATGCTTGCCAATTTGTCAAAGTGTGTTAGAAATATCAATATCACGGAGATATGATTCATGTGCCCACACAAGAGCTACACCCAATAATTACACCATGGCCTTTTTATCGATTGGTGTTTGTTCTCATTGGGATTATTTATCCACCCTCATCCAATGGTCATAAGTACATTATAACTGCAACTGAATACTTCACAAAATGGGTATAAGTTGTGTCATTAATAACTGCAGTGGGTAAACAAATTTCTATGTTTATTCTAAACCACATCATTTTTTGATATGGAATTCCTCATGCCATCATAAAGGACAATGGAAAGAAATTTAAGAATAAGGATGTGGATGAATTGTGTGAGACATTTCACATTATACACCATTCTTCTTCAATTTAATATCCTCAAGGAAATGGTCAAGCTAAAGAAACAAATTAGAACATCCTTAAGATATTGAAGAGATCGGTTGATAATTTAGGAAGGAATTGGCATGTACAATTGAACTCGGCATGGTGGTCCTATAAAACGAGCATTAGAACACAAACGGGGGCAACACCATTCTCTTTGGTCTATGGAGCAGAAGTTGTCTTACCTTTAGAGGTTGAAATCCCATCTTTGAGAGTATCCTTGAAAGGGTTGATAACTGATGAGGATTATAGGGTTGCAATACTTCAACAATTGGAACTATTAGAATAAAATCAAACTCAAGCCTCTAAACACATGAAAGTGTACCAAAACTAAATTTCAAGGAACTACAACAAGAGAATCAAGCCTAGAGCATTTCAAGTGGGAGATTTAGTGTTGCGAGAGAACCCTAAGAATCAAGAAGAACAAGAAAAGAAAGGGAAATCAGAAGAAAATTGGATAGGACCCTTTGTTATTACTTCTACTTTTGGCATGGGAACATACAAGTTGGCTGATTATGAAGGAGATGAGCTACAAGAACCTATCAATAGCATTCACTTGAAGAGGTTTTACATTTTAGCACATGAAAGTGTATAGGTTGAAAGAGTATCAGAAAAAAGTGTATCTGATGATATTAGCATCATTCTTTGTACATAAGAAAAGTTCAAAATCCAAAAAAATAAGGAAAGATTAAAAAATTCAAAAACAATGGAAAGAAGAAAGCATAAAAAAGAGGAAAATTGAGCATGAAGAAAGAAAAAACATTCAAAAAGATCCAACAAATGTTGTCTTGGTGAAAACCTAGACAACAGGCGCCTTGATGATATCAAAAATAGAGAAAAAAGAAAAAAAATCAAGAAAAAAATTAGAAAAAATAGAAAAGTGTCTTGGTGAAAACCTAGAAAATAGGCACCTTGGTAGAAAAAAAAGGGAAAAAGAGAAATAAATTCAAAAGGTGAAAATATGGCAAATAGGTGTTTTTTTATCCCTTAGGTGTTTCCTAGTTGCATTTGTACATATTGCAATTTCCATCTCATTGTCTATATCCTTGCATCTGTCATTTGTACATAGGCATAATAAAGGATTTGAGATTCATTGTTAAAGACTTTGTCACATATCAGATTTCATTTTCCCATATTTACACATGGTTTCATATTCACTTGGGGGAAAATTTGGTTTTACAGAAATGCTTTCGATAACAACACCTTTCAGTCACATAACATGAGATTTTTTTAAAAATTCAAGGAATAGACATTTTTGAACCTTTGATTTATATCATTTTTCAACCCAAACATTTAATCTTGGCACTTGATCCTTGAACTTCATGACCTTATTATCAGGATTAAAATTTGACAAAACCTAACAGATCAGAATGGATGGAATTCTATTGAAAAGTATTGATACAATACAAGCACTTGAAGTTTTTGATGATGTTAATTGAGCCATGCTATTTTTAGCTAATCAATAATGTTTTGAATAGATTACCGATGATGAAGACATGAAATTTTTCTTGATTTCCATGTGATTGTTTTGAGGAAGATCCACCAAAATATGTGAATTCGTCTAATGACATAGTCATCAAACAATCATCAAGGATATGCACATATGGAGGAGGTTCGACATTTGTTTGTTTATGCAAATAGATACCTTGGATATTTAGATCTCCCATATCTTAATACCAATATCCAATTGCAACATTGAATCTGATGAAACCGAGATTCAGACTCACATAGTTGGATTTTTCAACTAGTGAGGGTTGTACTAGTTTCAAATAAATAAAGTTTGATGAAAGCAGTATTCATATTATCATGGTGTGGTTATCCAATCAGTGATGATTGTACATGCTCCTGGTTCAAAAAGGCTCAATGATGAAAATATATCGATTTGCATTACTTTGCAAAAATGATAGTTAGTTGCATTTGCATTTTAGATTACATTGCATAAAAGGACTTTCCTAGGTTAAAGGGCTATTAAAATCATCAAAAAGGGGTTTTAATCATTGGTTCTTTGTTCAACTCAATTATATGGAGACTTTCTTGTGCATTTACCATTGCATTCATTTAATTACATTGCATTGCATTTACCATTTAGAATTGCATACATCAAAAATTAAAAGAATTTAGAAATAGACTTGCATACATTTTCATCCATCTAATTATGTCATAAATAAGGTATTACATCCATAACATGTAAACAAAATGCATCATAAAACATCATATAAAAAATCATATCATCAAAGAAAGTATCATATATCATCATGGAAATCAAGAGTGATCAAGTCATCATAACAAGTGGAAATCAAATGTCAGCATGTATAAACAAAGATACATCATATCAAAGAGGTACATCATGGTCAAAATACATATGGTACATTGATATATCAAATGAGGATCCAACTCTCAACTAGGGGCACCACTTATATCACATATCCAACCTATACCATTTGTCCCATCCAGACCACCTATGCCATTTTTACCTCTACCTATTGAACGGATAGGATCTGTCTGAGGTACCTAACTAGTACTAGCTATACTCGGCCTTTGTGCCATCATAGTCATGAAGTATTGAATCATGCTCGCAACCTGATCAATCTGACCACTCATTGATGTCATCCCATCCTGTAAGATCCTAACATCCTATGTCAAGGTTTTTATAGCCTGTGGTGCAATGTACCTATGGAACAATCTGTGGAAGAACCTATGTCTATGGACGAGCCTGTCCCTATAGAGGAATTTGTCTAGAAACAAATATCTAAGCCTATCTGTCTACTCTCTGTCATCTTTGTCCTTATAATGCTGCTAGTACTAGATGTAGTGGTCTCATAACATATCCACCCCCTCTGGATCAAACATGACCACCTCTCATCTGTGGACCTACTTGTTCTCTACCTCTTCCTCGAGCTTGCTGAGGAGCTCTCTAAACTCGAGGAACCCTAGGTACTCTCTGCACTCTTCCACCTCCTCGTCCACCACCATCTACACCATCATCATCTCAAAGATCATCCACATATGGAATCATCTCACTAGGATCAATGAAATATAGGTACTTGTGTCGGGAAAACCACTATGTATAATCTGTAGACATCCTAACATCTACTATATAATCAAGTCTGTCCCACCGAACATACCGTAACCTATCAATCTCATCACAAGAATAATTAAAATCAACCTAGACACCCCACATGGATCTCTCTGCCTGTAATCAAGAATATAATACAACACCTTGTGGGACATCCTATACCCTCCCATACTGTCGAGATACTCTGTAAAATCAAACTCTATCTATCACTAGTGGTGACTGACCTATCATCCATCACGGGGAAAACATGTAAGGTAACTCATTGTCATCCTTGTGCCAGGAATCACATCCCAGATATGGTCTCCACACGACCTGATCTATGTCATCAAGCATACACCTCTAGAAATCTAAATTGCCCAAATGAGGCTAGACAATCATGCCATTGTACAAGTATGCATAGGGCCATCTCAGATTTCTTTGTCTAGCAGCAATCAACCTCATAATAGGGATATGATCCCATGTCCACAACTATAATAAGATAGCTCCTACTGAAATAGCGACACCCGCTCTATATACAACATGAAGTAACTCATGGTATAATTGTGCTAGTACACATGATCCCCAGTCGAAGCGTCGTGGATCCATGATCATGTCCTCAAGGATCCAAATCCAACCCACAACAAATCCATGTCCCCGATGATTCGGTAAAAGAAATTCACCAATTAATGCACCTAAAACTGTAGGAAGACGTAGGAAGGCAACAAACTACGCCCATGGAATACTTTCATCTCCAATCATGGGATATGCAAAGACCCATCTGCATGGATCGCCATCATAAACTTGATCATAGTATACCTTCTCTCCTCGATTTGGGATCCTCAATAGCCTATACATGTCCTCGGGCCTGATAGTCATCTCTCCCAGTGGCAAATGGGAGCTATTATGGTTAGAGTGTCATCGCTCTAGCATAGCTGTTAGTAACCCTCGGCTCATCTAGAATCGAGGTAACTCAAGAAGGAAAAGAAAACCGCAATGACAGATAACATGTCTCTCGTGCCCAGTCAACTGATGGACCATGTCTAAAATCTAAGGTGGTAGGCCTCAGACATACAAATTTTGGAATCGTACCTATTTTGAAATCAAGTGAATTAAATTAGTATCATCATTTTAGTGCATTATGCTAAATCAATCAGACATCAGATCAACCTATCTCTCTTTTTTAGCACATCAACTATTTTTCCTAACTCTATATTGTGAGAAGGGGAGAATACATCAGTTATCTTATCCTACCCTATCTGATTGACATTTTAAACATCCATTTAAGTGATTATCCTAAACATCCTAAACACTTGGTTTCATCACTAAATCAAATCTACACACCTTTGCAATCAATCTGATATCCATCCTATTTGAGACGATCAAAACAGTCAGGTTTTTTCATTCTTCCTTACTTAGGCATCATTTTTCCTTAGTGTACATGCTATTTAAAGTGGCTTACACATTATTTTGGGTTAAGCATTACTTTATACATCATACATGACAACTTCTACCTTGGATGCATCACTTTGCATGACTATATCACTTTGGATGCATCACTTTGCATGAGTTACGCACAATTTAACTTTTTGTATATGCTACTTAATTTGGAATTTTCACCTAGGGTTTCATACGTGTCAGTTTACATATCCTACAAGTTAAAACAAAGAATTCCTAAGAACAACTTCTCTTTTTGTACGTGCTACTTGACTATGTGGAAGGGTTATCTGGTGCTGCTACACATCATTTTAACCTAAACTACATAGTACTTTGAAAAATTTTCACTAAAAAACCCTAAGCACACATGAAATGAATATTTCAAAGCATTAAATGCAGCAATAAATGCATCAAGAGGCTGGAAACACTCGCCGGAGGTCCATAGTCAGCAGGTCTCTAAAATCTGCGTCCTCACTTGAATCAATGCTCGTGAATTGGGACCACCATTGTTGAATTATCCAAAGGGCTCAGAGAAAAAATGAGGGGTAGAAAGTGAAAATAGATGGTAAAAATGAAAAATTTACCCTTATTTATACTTTTTGACCTAATTCCAAGGTATTTTCACCCATTTTTGCCCTAAAACTGCACTTTTCATCACTGGGGCATTTTGTGATCAAACTGACATCATTATTTTCTGAAATAAAATCAGAATTGACTAGTACTTTCTTTTTTCAACATCTTTTTGCCTCTGATATCAATTATATTTTCAAAACATGATTTCGCAACGAGATTTTAAAACTAGGGTACTAAAATTTTGATTTTCTATTAGTGGGGCATTTCTGCATTGTTTACCATTTCAAATCAGTTCTTTAAATCAGGGTTTTGCATTAGGCAGTTCATTTTGCATGAGGTTATCAAATCATATCTATCATCAAATCAACTCAATCAATCAATCAAGCATCACTCAATCAGATGAGGACATTGATTATCTTTGAATCAATGCGCTTCCCACATCAGTTCAAAGAGGGGCATTTGTAGACGCCTAAATTTGGTGAGTGTACTAATAAAATCAAATGTGCATTTAATCAAATCAAATGTGTTAATCAAATCAAATAGGACTAAATCAAATCCAAATTAAAGGAGCAATTAATAAAGACATCAATTAATTAAATCTAGGCCTAAAAGGGATTAATCAAAACTATGTAATTGATTTAATCAATTAGTTATATAGTTTAAATCAAAAATCAAATTCAACCCATTCCCTTACATGGCTAATTTAATTAATTAATTGAAATAATTAAATCCTATTTTCTTTCAATAAAGGAGACAATAAATTGAAGAGCCAATGAGAATTATGAATTGAAAGCACACGAATCACTCCAAACTTTGCAATCTGGATCACTCATTTGACCCTTTAATATCCTCACCACTCAATTTTGTCTATTTGTCCCAACCTTTAAGATCAACATTTAAATGGTCTCTCCATTTGAAACCATTTGAAATCCTTCAAATCAACCAAGCTTGAATCATGATCAACTTAACTCTACACCCTACCCTTGGAAAATACTATAAATACCAAGCATTTTTAGAGCATTAAGGATCCTAGACATTCATGACAAATTGAATCTACACTATAGGCCAAATCCTTTGAGATCATAGTCATTTTTAGCATAATAGGGAATTGTGAGAGCTAAATTGACTGAATTGCATAGCAATTTGAGCTAGATTAGGCATATCAATCATCATTTCTCATTCTAGGACTATCACTAATGGAGATTAAGGTTAAGAGCTCCACTAGCATGCTTAGTTAGAGAACCATGGAATGTTTCTTGTTTATTTGTCAATTCTTTTCTTAATTTTAGATTATCTTTCCATAGAATTGATAGTATTCAAACTAATTTTATGAAGGTATTATTCATATATACATAGGTACCATTGAGTTTTTATGGAAATTGATCATGGTGGAGAGAGAATACCTGGTTGGGAAACATAAGGGGAACCTATTGTCAAGAACATGGAAGATAGGAGACTTCACTATAGGAAGGAATTCCCTAGACCCTATTCATGATTTTCTTAGGCATTATAGGTTACCTTCTGGGTAGGAAAGAGTTTATGATCTAGAAGATTTTATGAGGCAGACCTTGACGACAATGAGAAACCATCCAATGCCTCAAAATTAACCCCTGATGGAAGAAGATTTGATTAGAAACATCTTGGATGAAAATGAAGCAAAAGAAAGAATAAGGAAATGGAAGGATATACTAAGAGTGGAGGCAGAGTTTAGGACAACTAACCCTTCCTTTCCTGGATTTCATGCAGAGGAAAAGTAAATTTCTAGGATTGATAAATGTTTATATGATTATGATGATATAATATAAAAAAATTCCTGATCTTCCTGCTGCTGAGGAAGACAAGGTGAATCCTAAGGACACTGAGGAGGAAACAATGTTGGGAGAAGGTGCAATGAAAATAGATGAGGGGCAAGAACCTTCTACTTTTTTTCTGGAAATACTTGCCAAAAGGAAAAGAATTCAAAGTATTCCACCACAAGTGAAGGATAAAATAAAGAAAATTATCCCTGGTACTAGTTAGTATTTTAGTGGCTTAAGAAAAAAAATTCTCATTTCTCAAGTTGAAGAAGGAGAAAGGATAGATGATACTCAGCTAGCTATAAAATTGATTGATGATAAAATCATATAGGTAGCTAAATTTGTGAAAGATGAGGACATTATCAAGTCCAGAGAATTTATAAGATTTTTGTTTAAAATAAAATAGAGTGAACTGACATTGGCCTTGAATCAAGATGAATCAGAAGACAAGAAGGTTGAACTGATAGAGAAATGCCAAGCCTATGATCCTAATAGTGAATTCATGACTGTAGAGGAGGCTAGAGATTTAGTGAAGAGAAGTGGAATGTTGTTAATCCCTCATTGGGATTTGGAATCTTCTTTTTTAATTGATTAGATACAGATACAGGAAAATTATTTAGGATGCAAAGAATTTGGAGAAGGGGGACTGCAAAGGGGATCTGGTTTCCATTTAGATAGAAAAACCCTTGCAATTTGGAGTGTTTCCCCAGCATCAAAAAAGCCTAGGCAAATGGATGTATAGAACACAATAGAGGGAACTAAATTGATATGGAAATTCAAAGACACAAAAGGGTCAGAATTGGCCAACCTATTGCATCATGTATCATTCATGAATGTTGAAAAGGTTGAGGATTTGGAGACCCAATTGGCTAGATCCTTCAAATAAAATGTTAAGGTGAGGCATGACTATGACCATGATTTGAAAAGGGTTTATTTTCTTTAGGAGACCATAAGTGGCCTCAAAGAACAGTTGGAGAAATATAAGGAAGCCACCATTACTCTTGCTGAAGTTAAAGGCCAAACAGAGAAGGCAAGGGAAATAGCCCAAACTATGGTATCAGAACATATGCACATCAGTGAGGACATTGATAAAATAAAGAAAGAAGCAGAGTATGGGGTCTTAAGAAAGGTGCTAGGAAATAGGATTGATGTGATAAAAGATCATACCTCTGATGTACATAGTTCACATTTGGTATTGCAGGGTGAAGAGCACAATTGTAATGAAGCATTGAATTTACTAACCCCAATCTTTAATTCATGGTCTCCATACAATTCATTTTTTGAGAAGTTAATTTTATTAATGTCATAGAAGCTAGATCTTCCTGACTAGATCATTGATGCAAAAGAAATGACAAATAAGGTCAGGGTTCTTTTTGACTTATTTTCTGGTAAGATGCAGTTTATCCAAGGGAAAATTCAAGTCTTTACTGAAGCTAACTATAAATTGATTCCTCCAATCTTCAATAATGAAGGTGCCTTAAGGGATTAGCAGGAATGGAATGATTCTTTTGATCAGATTTTTGTTACTGAGAGGTTGAACTTGTTTTTTGAGGGTACAACAGAGATAGATGTTTTTAACGATGTTTTGGATAATTTATTTAAGTTTGAGGTAGATGTTACCATATTTATTGCTGATGTTAGGGATATCATAGATGTCAAGTGGACCAAGAGCTTGGAGGAACACTAAATGGTTAGGAAGGCAGTGTGGCCAACAAAAAGAGAAATTATTTTTTGGGAGATTGTTGTAGGATGCAAGGCATTGCCAGTTGGAGACAGTTAGACAAATACTAAAGTGGAAGAACCATGAAGAGAAAATAGAGAGAGGACACAAAATCAAAATAAGGTATCTTATCTTTGCATTAACTTGTTGCAGATACACCTGCATGACAAACCAAGATTGTACCTGAAGATGATGCTGCCATTTGTCATTTTGGATTATCTCCAATTGCTTAAAATTTTTTATATTGTTAACTGGTTTTACCTTTCCATGTTCAAGTTTCAAATGGTCTCAGTACTATATTTTGAAGATAGTATTATTATCTAAGTCTTTTGATATTTTTGACTCATAACCACATTTGAGTGAAAAGGAAAAGAGTTCCAATCATATTTGAAGTTTTTAGTTGTTAATATAATGAATTATTTTGATAGTTGACACTTAAATCTTAATGAAATTGCAATCATGATATCAATATGATAAGCTTTATTAGTATATTACATCAGTCTTTGTATTGGATTTTAACTTTGATCTGAAATTGAGAAAATATATGATAAGCTTTATTAGTATATTACATTGTCTTTGTGATGGCTTTTAAGTTTTTAACTTTGATATGAATTGAGAAGATATTAAGCCTTAGTCCATGAATGATGTAATTGTTCATTGTTATTAAATATCCTTAACTGCCCTATTTTCCCAAATATACAAGTTAGGAAAATGAATAGGAACAACTATTAAAATCAATTCCTCTGCTCTTTAGGTCAATTTGAGGTTTTAGGCTATTGAAAAGAGGTTTTATTCGCCAACAAATAAATTTTTTATGTATAGAAAAAATTCAATTCGCCCTCAGAATTAATGTTTAACTTTGAAAATTATTTTTATTTGCCAATATATATTTTTAGGTCTTGAAAAATGAATCAATTCGCCCACAAAATTAATGTTATACTATTTTTTTTTTTTATTCGCCAATATGTATTTTTGTATTTCAAAAAAAAAAAAATTCACCCAGATTTTTCACATAGTTTCATGGAGCATGAATGATTCGGCAATTGAAATTATCATTTTTTCTTTGTAAACTAACATTTTTCGCCAATAAAATTAATATTTTCCTTGGTAGTTTTACACATTTCACCAGTTTTTTACACCTTTTGTGAAGGGGGGGGGGGTTTCTTAAATATTACTCTTGTCAAAATTGAAAGGATAAATAAACACATAGGCACTCATGAATACCTTTGTGAGAAGAATGAATTAATAATATGTCTCAGCCAAGAAAGAGATTGTGCATGTTAGTGACTAACATCTCCCAATAAATATTCCAAGCTTAACTTTCTATTCCAAGGTTTCTATGAGGTATCTCTCTTTTGGAGGCTAATTCTCACAAATACAAACTATGAGGAATATGATACTATCTAAAGATACTAACATCATGAATAATTTTCAAAGTGAAATGAGATGGTCATGTATTAGAAAAAATATTAAGATAATTTCATATAAAATAATTTAACTTAAAAGGTGTGCTCATTAATCAAAGATATGTGTGGATAATCCGAACACTATATTTAAGATGAATATAAAAGATAGCTTTTATTATGATAAAAGAAGGTTTTGAAGGGACTTGAAACCCTTTAACAAAAAGAGTTTACAAGATAAGAATTACACACCATCAAAGAACCAAAGACAAAACATGTTCAAAGACCAATAAGCTACTAGTAAGATAGACAAATAAAAAGGTAGAAAAGCTCTAGCAAAGAAACAAAAAAAGATAACAGGAAAGAAAAAGCTAGGAAAGGGGAAAAAATCAACCCAGGTTCTTAAGAACCTCATACAATTACTCTTCGATCTTGAACATCTCTTGCACGACTTTATTTAGGTCATTTTTCTTCGGATAAGTACTCTCAACCTTCCTCCTAAGGTTTCCTTTGTTCTTTTTTCTTGGACTCGAGGCCTCTTGGTGCTTATCTTGGTCCAACTAAATTACTTATTTCTCAAACTGCCCCTTGTCTAGATTTTTCACTATCATGTTCATAGACTCAGAAGTGATCTTAATGGTTTTGTGGCTCTGATTGAGAAAATCTTGAAGAAAATCCTTACCACTATTGACCTTGTCCTCAAGATGAGACAAGTTTGTCTCATAATCACTCTTCAACTTCTCATGAAAAACAACCATCTTCTTCAGACAACCCACAACCGAGTTCTTTTCTTCCATACTTTGCTGTGTTAAATTAGTAAAAATATGTTTGACTTGTACAATCTTAAGAAGATGATATTTTGATTTAACGGATGGATTTCTCTTTCTAAAACAAGTTATTTGTATTGAATTCTTTCATATGTTTAATTTTTTAAATAAAGTATGTTTCTTCATGTAATTTCTTTATTTATTTTTGGCTATTTATTTATTGTGGTAAATCATTTGAGTATAATGGTACTTCATTGATCTATTGAGATGATAAGGATGTCAACTTACTTTTTCATGTTAAATTAGTAATAATTATGGTTTGGCCAATGAAATTCTTAGAAAATTGATGTTTTTCTCTAATATGATGGATTGCTCTTTCTAAAGCGGGTTGAAATAATTTGATTGTTAATTAGTGCTTAATTGCTTGTTGTTTTTATTATCATTGTTAATTTATTTGATATATGTACATTAGATTATATCATCTACATGTCTTTGGTCATGTAACTTATTTTTTTTCATTTATCTTTGTTGTAGAAAATTAGTTTAATACAAATATAAATTGGCACACATCCACATCCTCTGATTGATTTTCCATATCTTTATTTTACATAAATATGTCTGCTTTCTAAAAGATCATAAATTGGGTAGTCTTGTACCTAATAAAATTTTTGGAGTATTTTAATTTGTTTTTTCAAATGAAGATATGAATTCTGCCCCATTACTGGAAGGTATGATTTTTACTACTCATTCCCTTAGTTGTAGTTGTAGTGCAATATGGAACCTTAACTATTTCTCTTTATCTTTGAAACTCTTACTAATGGAATTCTGCCATTCTAGTAGCACCGCACTAGCCTATTTTCAGAAAACACATTATCAATCACTTCATTGTTTTTTCAACACCTTCATCTTTTTTCCCTCTAGGTGATACCTAGAAAAGAAAAACCACAATGAGAATAGATGCTTGAATCTACAATCCAAATTTAGTCTCACAAAGATAATAAAGAACATATAATATTTTTTAGACCTTACCAACTCACATGGATTTTAACCTAATATGGAGACATCAATCTCCAATTGGATTTTTAGGCACCAACCTATAGGAGAGACCAAAACCCTAACTCAAGGATTTGAGAACCAACTCGGCCAATGAGGTATTAAACCTAGTTGAAAGAAAGATATGAGATACAAAGATGAATGATAAAAACCTTCCCAACTAAAACTACGTCATCAATTAGATCTAATTTTCTAGAGAACACTCTCATAGTGGGTATAAGATATGTTTCACACACACACACGCACACACACCCACACACACACACACACACACACACACACACACACACACACGCACACACAATATGAGCTCTCTATTGAGCATACAAATTTCCCAACATTTTCCACTTCCACAAATACCACATATTTCAATGAACTTAGATCTATTTTACAAACACACACACACACACACACACACACACTCCAATGACAATTATATTTACATATGTTCCAAGAAGATGTTTACAATATCCACAACTTGGCCACATTCCTTAAATAAAACATGTAGGTGGCTTAGTCCTAAATCCAAAAAATTACACCATTAGTATAATCACACTATGTGTTACCTACCATGTGCTTAATTGGTCCCAAAATACCTTCACACACTTCCTCTAGTTTACATATGTTACCAATCTCTGGCACAACCACATGAATATCACCATAGTCAACAAGCTAACACAATGTGCATTGTGTCACTCGTAACTAACTATGGTGGATTTGGACAACCTAACTTGCATACCCACTAAGCCCTAAGTAAGAAAATTAATATAACATCATCCAATAGAGCTCTTCCTCATGAATGCATAAAAAAATGAAATAAACAAACCAAGCTACCAAAAGAACTAAAGAGATGCTTGACTCCATTTTCCTCCTAACTTCCAAGATCTTGTTGTGTGTGTTAAAATTAGTCTAATCTAGATACACAACATTTAAATGAGTCATTATTAAATTGCTTGAAACAAAATAATCTACTAAACATAAAACAACCAAGGTGACTCATTGCCTTCTAGTAAATAGGAGTGTGGAATTTCTCTCAGATCATTGCAATTCGAGTGACTTTAGACTCCATCTAAATGAAGAATTTGAATGAGATTAATCTAAATGATATGTAGGATGGAAGTTTGTTGTTAATCCAAGATTTAGCCAAAATGCATTTTAAAACCCAAATCAAAATGTGATCTAGATTATGAAATGAAATGATTTGAAATCAATCTAAACAATCTAACAATGCTTGAATGATAAATGCTCAAATACCAGGATAAATACAATCATGCATAATAACAATACTAAAAATTTGATCCTTTGTGAGGAAAAGAAGCTCTCTTTTATAGAAAATCTCTATCAAATCGACGACCGAGATTGAAATATGAAGAACAGACAAGATTTGACTTGAAGAAGCATAATCCACGTGCACGGAGAATGGTTGGTCGAGAGATTCAGTTAACTGAACTGACTGATCAGTCCTTTAGGAATCTTCCAAAATCTATTTTCAGTTAACTAGATTGTTTCCAAAATGAGAAGCAGAAAATAATCAGTTAACTGATCAAAACTTATTTGTTTCTATTTTGATGTTCAATTGACTGAAACGATGACATAAGATGCATTTTTAAAGATTTAAATTGATTTAAATGCACTTTTTACATAACTTTATTAATTTTAGGGTATGTGCACCAAGATGGGGGACCAAAAAGGTGCCAAATACCTTTTTGGCCCCTATTCACGCATAGGGCGCATGCCCTATAGCCCGTGCCGCCCTATTTTTCTTCTTCAAAGTCGCATTTTGTTGTTTTTCTCTTCATAACAACGCGTACATGATTCATTGTGAGGTTTTCTCCATCAAAGTGAAGCAAAAAATGGCTCCACAACATCAACAAGTTCAAACCAGAAGAAGAGGTAAGTGATTCTACAACCATGAATGCTATTTGTTTTGAAATTTAGGTTTAATTTTTAGTTTTTCTTCAAATTTGATTGCGAAAGTCTCTTGTGTTAATATTTATGTTTAATTAGAGTTTTAAAATATATTTTCTTTTAATTGCCATGAAGGAATGATATCCCCACAGAAAATCCTCAACAAAACCCTCCATCTTCTCCTCATGATCAAATGGATGCTAAAAATGAACTCCAACCGCCCTCACCAATTGAGAAACCTCCTCTTGGAACACATGAAAATTTGATAAACCAAATAGAAAAGGGGAAAGCAGAAATAAAATCTTTAATTAAGAGGTTAAAAGATTCTATTGGTACAAATCCTAAAAGGGCAACCCTTTCAAAATCATTAGAATTTATCTTGGCCCACGTAGGTTCAGTTAGTGGGCAACTAAATTTATGGCACGAAAAAAGAGAACAAAAACAATATGATGCAAATAAATTATCATATGAGAACATTAAAAAAAAAATCACAAAAGCCGACATTTGCAAACTCTTTTGAAAGCCAAGGGAAATTGAAACTCTTAAACCCACAAAAAGGAGGATCCCAATTCATTGGTGCTTGAATGAAGATATAAAAACAAATTTTTGGGACAGATGGTGGATTGTCTTTGATTCCCCTCCCTGTAACAATCATGAGGTTTCTATCTATTTCCTAAGGAAAATCTATTGTGAGTTTGTCCTGAAGGAAGTGCCAAATTATTTTGACTTTCTAGAGTCTCAGGGTAGAGGTGGGGGGTCATCATTTGATAGACCTATGGCATGTCATAACCCTAATGCACCTATGTTTCCCAGTGGCAAGCCACATGTGGATCATGTTAGTATTCCTTCCAATGTGAAGGAACATGTGGAGGTGGACACACTAGGCATGATTAGTGCTCTGACATAGACTCTCATTCAGTGCACCACTCCTCTAGTCGAGGGTGACCATGGTCAGTCTGCGAGGGGTCATTTTTGTCGTTCTTGTGGATCCTTGTGTGCATTTGGTACTACCGAGAGAGAGGAAGAGGATGATGGACTGATGCCTGATGATTTTCTCAATACAACATTTGGCATTGATACAGAGGTAAATATTTGCAATTTCATTAAATTTATTTGATCATATTTCATTTTTAAATGAATGAATTTAATTAAATTAGTATCTATTGTTTATGATGAAAATTTAGGGAGCGAGTGTCGGTGGCAGTGGGAATGATCACCTAGACCCTTTATACACAACCATGTCAACTCCACATGTATCGAATAAAACATTTTTTAAAGTATACATTTGATTATTCTATAATTATATGGATGTTTGTCTCATAACTTATTGTGCATGTACATTAGTTCACTGCTGGGCCATCAACATTGACTGTAGACAGTGAAGGGCCTCGTTCACATTTTTTTGAGGTATGTCTATTTGCATGTTAATTTAATTTACTTGATTATATTTAATTAATAAATGAATGAATAACTAAACTAGTAGACAAATTATGATCAAAATTCAGAGTCAAAGTTGTCATGACAATGATCACATTCCTTCACTAGCCTTTGTGATGACATCATTTAGTCCACATGTATATATGTAATAATGCATTATAATTAACAAGTCATTGGCTTGTTCTTATATTAATGGCTGTCTTATAAATTACCATACATGTGCACTAGTTTGATGCTGGAGCTAAAACATCGACACCGCACACTAAAGGATGCGGTGGCACCTTCATAGAGGTATCATTTATTAATTAGTGGGGTTGTAAAATATTATAGGTATTCTTGATAACTACATAATACTCTTGTTGTTTAATTTTTCAGTTAATGACAGCAGAGACTCCACCTTTTGCTTGTGATAGTTTGAATCGTGGCGTAGCTACAGCTATAGCTAGTTTTGACACATTGACCGAGGTATGAAAGAGATAACTTAATTAGAATTATTATTTTAATATTTTATATTGAATTTTTAATGATATTAATGTATGTATTTTAAATATTATTTTGATCATTACTGTAGGGACTCATTACTCCAGATTGTCAGTGTGCCCCTTCGGTAGATGTACCTAGAGACTATTTATTAGAGGTAAGCAAATACTCTATTTTATGTCATCCTATAATTAAATTTCTATGTATATTAGCTATTGATGTTTATACTTGTTATTTTATCAAGTCGAGCTGTAGAAGAGTCTAGACAGGAGGACTAGTGAGTGCACTCGTAAGAGTACTGTATTTCAATCGACACGACGATCGAAGAGAGCTCGGGATTTGTTTTCTTCCCCTTTTGGGAAATGAATAGATTAGGGATAATCATTGTACGCCAATATGGAATTCCTAGACATATTTTTGTATATTGTATAAGTGACATGTTCTATATCCATTTGGCTTTCACGTTGCCAATTTAACTTTATTGGACATATTTGATCTATGACATTATTGGACATATATAATTTTCTTCATTCTCTACGAATATATCATGTGTACTGATGTAACTACTTTATGTTTATATGGATGTCTTATGCTTTGTAAATTTCTTATCTTATATTTATCTTTGCACTTGTATCTATGTATATTGTTACTAAATAATTCATACTTCATGAGAATATGCATGTTTCATTTCATAAACCTAGACTCATAATTTTCATTCCAACACCTTAAGGAAATGATAATAGTTCATATAAGATAAAAAAATATCAATCCTACCCAATTTTAGTCCTATTGGAGCATTTTGACCACCTCGACCTATTTAGGGCACTACAAGAACGTTAAGAGATGCACGAGTACATTGTGGTCCCAAATGTTTGAATGAGTTGTGAAGCATAAAAATGTTATTCTAGCATTTTCACATCAAATTGAATGTGTTAGCAGAGATGGTTTGATATTAGGATGAGCGGTTTTCAAAATATGTAATGTTTTAGCATTCAACTACACAACATTGCACATTTTGGCATCAACTGAGATTGGGTGGGAAAATAAAAATGGAAGTGAATCTCCAAAAACCAAGATAGTTTATTGTAGGCCTCCGTGACACGGTCCTATAGCACTTGATGGCTTGTCGATACCCCTAGGGAGTTCCGAGAAATAGATTACTAAATATCGGTAATTTTGTTGCCTAGTGCACCTTGAGGGACACTTGGCTCCATAACGGTCAGCAACGTTCGAGCCTCTTAGCCTCTATGGAAAGGTTGTTCCTAGCATTCACCTGACATTTTGGAGCTATTGGTAGAGATGGTTTGATGCCAAAGTGAGTGATTTTCAAGATATGCAATGTGTCAGCATTCAACCGCGCAACATTGCATGTTTTGGCATCAACCGAGATTGGGTGGGAAAATGAAAATGGAAGTGAATCTCCAAAAACCAAAATAGGTTATTGTAGGCCTCCGTGACACAGTCCTGTATCACTTGATGGATTGTCAATATCCTTCGGGAGCTTTGAGAAATGAACTACTGAATATCGATAATTTTGTTGCCTGGTGCACCTTGAGGGACACTAGACTCCATAGCGATAAGCAATGTTCAAGCCTCTTCTCCTTCATGGAAGGGTCATTCCTAGAATTCACCCCACATTTTGGAGCTGTTGGAAAAGACGGTTCGAAGCCACGACAAGCGGTTTTCAAGATATGCAATGTGTTAGCATTCAACTGTGCAACATTGTACGTTTTGACATCAACCGAGATTGGGTGGGAAAATAAAAATGGAAGTGAATATCCAAAAATAGAGATAGGTTATTGTAGGCCTCTAAGACACAGTCCTGTAGCACTTAATGGCTTGTCAATACCCCTCGGAAGCTCCGAGAAATGGACTACTAAATATCAGCAATTTTGTTGCCTAGTGCACCTTGAGGGACACTTGGCTCCATAGCGGTCGACAATGTTTGAGCCTCTTCACCAGCATGGCAGGGTCATTCCTAGCATTCACCCAACATTCCAGAGCTATTGGCGGAGATGGTTGGATGCCACGATGAGCAGTTTTCAAGATATGCAATGTGTCAGCATTCAACTGCGCAACATTGCACGTTTTGGCATCAACCGAGATTGGGTGGGAAAATGAAAATGGAAGCGAATATCCAAAATCCAAGATAGGTTATTGTATGCTTCCATGGCATAGTCCTGTAGTATGTGACATCTTGTCGATACCCCTCAGGAGCTCTGAGAAATGGACTACTGAATATCGGCAATTTTGTTGTCGGGTGCACCATGAGGGACACTTGGCTCCATAGCGGTCGGCAATGTTTGAGCCTCTTTGCCTCCATGGTAGGGTCATTCCTACCATTCAACCAGAATTTTAAAGCTGTTGGCAGAGATGGTTTGAAGCCACAATGAGCAGTTTTCAAGATATGCAATGTGTCAACATTCAACTGTGCAACATTGCACATTTTGGCATCAACCGAGATTGGGTGGGAAAATAAAAATGGAAGTGAATCTCCAAAATATGAGATAGGTTATTGTAGGCCTCTATGACACAGTCTTGTAACACTTGCTGGCTTGTCGACACCCCTTGGGAGTTCTGAGAAATGGACTACTGAATATCAACAATTTTGTTGCCTGGTGCACCTTGAGGGACACTTGGCTCCATAGCGGTTGGCAATGTTCGAGCCTCTTTGCCTCCATGGTAGGGTTTTTCCTAGCATTCAATCAGCATTCCAGAGCTGTTGGCAGAGACAGTTTGATTCCATGACAAGCAGTTTTCAAGATATGCAATGTATTAGCATTTAACTGCGCAACATTGCACATTTTGGCATCAACCGAGATTGGGTGGGAAAATGACAACGGAAGTGAATCTCCAAAAACTGAGATAGGTTATTGTAGGCCTCCATGACATGGTCCTGTAGCACTTGATATATTTTCAATACCTCTCGGGAGCTCTGAGAAATGAACTACTGAATATTGGCAATTTTGTTGCCTGGTGCACCTTGAGGGACACTTGGCTCCATAGCTGTCGGAAACATTCGAGCCTTTTTGCCTCCATGGAAGGGACATTCCTAGCATTCACCCAGCATTCCAGAGCTATTGGAAAAGACAGTTCAAAGCCATAACAAGTGGTTTTCAAGATATGCAATGTGTCAGCATTCAACTGCGCAACATTGCACATTTTGGCATCAACCAAGATTGGATGGGAAAATGAAAATGGAAGTGAATCTCCAAAGTCTAAGATAGGTTATTGTAGGCCTCCATGACACGGTCCTATAGAACTTGACGGCTTGTTGATACCCCTCGGGAGCTTTGAGAAACATACTACTAAATATCAACAATTTTGTTGCCTGGTGCACCTTGAGGGACACTTGGCTCCATAGCAGTCAGAAATGTTCGAGCCTCTTTGCCTCTATGGTAGGGTCATTCCTAGCATTCAACCAATATTTTGGAGCTATTGGTAGAGACGGTTTGAAGCCATGATGAGCAGTTTTCAAGATATACAATGTGTTAGCATTCAGCTGCGCAACATTGCACGTTTTGACATCAACTGAAATTGGGTCAGCAAATAAAAAAAAAGTGAATATCCTAAATCTGAGATAGGTTATTGTAGGCCTCTGTGACACGGTCTTGTAGCACTTAGTGCATCATCAATACCCCTCAGGAGATCTGAGTAACAGACTACTGAATATCATCAATTTTGTTGCCTAGTGCACCTTGAGGGACACTTGGCTCCATAGCGGTCGGCAACGTTCAAGTCTCTTCACCTCCATGGAAGGGTTATTCCTATCATTCACCCAGCATTCTGGAGCTGTTGGAAGAGACGGTTTGAAGCCACGATGAGTGGTTTTCAAGATATGCAATGTGTTAGCATTCAACTGCGCACCATTGCAAGTTTTGGCATCAACTGAGATTGGGTTGACAAATGAAAACAAAAGGGAATCTCCAAAAACCGAGATAGGTTATTGTAGGAATCCATGAAATGGTCTTGTATCACTTGATAGATCATCGATACCCCTTGGGAGATCTGAGAAATGGACTACTGAATATCAACAATTTCGTTGCCTGGTGCACCTTGAGGGACACTTGGCTCCATAGCGGTCGGCAACGTTCGAGCCTCTTCACCTTCATAGCAAGGTCGTTCCTAGTATTCAACTGGCATTTTGGAGCTGTTAGTAGAAATGGTTGGAAGCCACGATGAGCATTTTTTAATTTTTTAAAATGATTTAAATGTGCGGTTCGATAGTTTAAATATTTTTTTTGTAAATACATATATAGAAAGAATGTGCTAGCATGAAACATGACAATAAACTTAACACATATTTCTAGAATTTCTAGGGTAAACATATTTTTTTTAATTAATGATGAAAAATATGTTTACAACTTAGCTCATTAGGAGCACTAGGAGGAAAGAGCTAAGAAGAGAAAACCTCTGGTATTGCCCCAAAAAATAGAAGAGAAAATTTGTTATTAAATCTTACAAACTTCCTGTTATACATACGGGGTAATGCATGAGAACTTTACAGTCCACCCAATGTGGATTGAAGGGAATGAGTTCCTTTACAAATATACATGTTATAAGCACATGCATTCAACTAGATTCAACATTACAAAATTTTGGATTCACTTTTAGTCTAATGAACCAGCTGGATCTTCCCTACCCTTTATTGTCTCAAGTATTGCCTCGTGGTCTGACCCGTGAACCTTCCAAAGAGTTTTATTGTGTGGTTTTCCTCCATATTTGGTCAAATGGACATTCGATGCAATGACAAGGTTGGAATAATGAAGAATCTTCCTGTGTGTCTCCCAATCCTCTAACAACCACAGCCTAGGGTTCTTCATACAATACCGTCTAAGCCATGTACCAGCTATAACCACTGCTCCTGTAGGGTATTCTAATCCTTCATCATCTGTAATTGAGTGATCCAATTTCTTTTTGGCCTCAACACAATGACACAAATAATAATATGTCCCTTCATCATTGTCTTCAGGTGCAATAACAACAAAAACATGGTCTGTAATGATAGAAGCAAAACAAGGAGATTAATTCAATGAATACTTACGATAAAGTACTAAATTTGAGAGTATTTACATGAGTTGACAATTTACCTGGTTGCACTAGATTAGACAAACAGTCAAAGTCAATGGATGATTCCATTTGTGTCAGTTGCAATGCTACTTGTGGATGATAGGAGTCAAGTGGGCTCAAAATTTGCGTAGACCATTCGTCGACCCATTCCTTTGACTCACACCCATCCCAATCTTCATCTGCGCATGATGAACAAACGCATGCCATATGTCATGTGTGGATGATACATGAACTTGCATTAGAGCTTCTAAAAGAGTGTAGCTCACTTGATCCTATTAATGTACAACAATCCTTGTATGGTGCAATGTTAGTTTCATCCATCAACCAAAAAAATCTACGAACCATAGACTCACCTTCATTACCTGGACCCATTGTAGCATTACACCACTGGAGGATACATCTCGCATCTGACAATGTTGCTTGTTCTTTGTACTTTAATTCTTCACGTGGTAAGGCCCTTTTTATACATGCACCTACACCATTGTGCTCTCCCTTTCCATGTCTGACCTTTGTAAAGTTCCAAATATATTGAATACCAATGTTTGTATGCATCCTTCTCAACCAATAAAACATACGAGAATTCTTGAATTGCGATGCACAATTGTCTGACCATATGATGTGTCGATGATATGATATGCTCCTATTACTCAAATCACCATAAAATAGATGAAAGAAACTATGTACAAACTCCGTGGAATGTGAATGATCATCGCTGATGTAAAAATGATACTCCCTTAATATCTTCCTATTCTCCTCTATACTTTCAGGTGAATGCATAAATGCCATATGAACAAATATAGCAACTTGTTGAGAGCTATAATACTTTTCTTGCACCTCATTTTGTGGTTTTAGAGTGTAGTTCTCTGTGAAGTCGACAACTGAAACAATGGTATCAAGTGGGAATGTGTCCTTACACAACTTGGATTGTATATCCAACCATTGAGCTCTATGTGTATGCCTTGCATACTCATATACAATCTTGTCACAAAAAAAACTAATGAACTGATACACTAGAATATTTTCAATTATTAAATCACATTTTTTAGCTTCCTTTCCATCTTTTAGAGCATATGCGACTGTCTTATATTTTCCAAAATCCACTTTTTCATTCCCTATTGCATGTGTACTCTCCATATGTTGACAAATTGGCAAATGTTGCAAACTACCACAATCTATGCATGTACCATTCAAGCATGAAAGCTTGTAAAATTGTTGACCATCCACTCTTTCACATAAAATTGTAGTAATTAATTCCCTTGAAGATGTAGGTGGGTCCTTTATGTTACAATCCTGCAAAACATTGTTAGAATGCAAATCTACACATATACGCTTATAAACATAAAAATGGTTAGAAAAATCAATATGTACCCTACAACAACAAGTTGTGCGTGTGTGATTTATCTTCACATAAAAAGGTTTATCCATTTCAAAATATCTTTGAATAATTTTAAATTGAGGATACATATGCATAAATTTTGCAAAAAATTGTGTCTGAGTTGAATCCAAAAAATGTTTCGGATGTAGAATGCGGATTCAACTACCAATCCTCCTTCTTAGAACATCTTGTTGATTGGGAGATACTCATATGTTATTCTTCCAAAAGTCTTCAATGACAAATTTTAAAGCTTCAACAATTGATTTATCCTTCCGCGGTAGTCTACCATAAAATGCCCATAACTCAGTGTTATTTGGATCTTCCACTCTTTAACACCTTCCCACAGCTCTCATTAGAGACTTTCTACTTATTTTCAATGCTTTTATTTTCTCTCTAATGAGTCAAGATTTCTTCATTTGAGTGCTTACTATTGTTGATGTAAGTACATGTCGTGTGATATTACTATCTTTTGTGCGTGATGTAGAACCCACACTCTCATATGCACTCATTAGATTCTTTACAATAGATTTTTCACTTGACTCATCCATCGTTCTTAGCCCAAGAATATTCATGATGGGCCTAAATTTTAGATTTCTCATCATTTGAACAAACAATTGACATCTTCCTATCATATTTAAATTCTCAAAAAATAATCTCCAAATACGGTTAGCATTTCTTTGACAAGTACGCTTGGGAATCTTGTCAGGCATTTGTTGCAAAATGTTAGTATCAATATCAATCAAATATTT
>MU216782.1:59789-73982 GCA_018584345.1 Thuja plicata | reverse complement strand
ATTTACCAAGCCTAAGGCTTGGATTTTCCTTGGAGTTCCAACCCAAAGGCCTGGAGGATTCAAGCAGGCCTGAGACGTGTTTTCCAGCAAACATAGAAAAAATTAACATTTTTTCTTGTGTGCTCTCTGTCAGGTTTGCACATGGTTCAATAACAATAAAATCAGATGACATGATATTGTAGATCTCTCTGATAGCTATCTAGCGATGTAATTTATTTTGAATTCCCATTATGTTCAGCTTTTCATTTTTAATTTCTTTTCTAAGTATGTTTGATTTTTGTCAAAAACCAACATGTATTCATTTGGGCTTAGATTTTGGCTCGTTCATCAAATTTTGAAAAAATTACATTTTCAGAAACTAGACTCCATTCTACACACTTTAAAAAAAAGAAGTTTTTATTTTCAATTAGTTTTCAATGATTTATAGGGGGAGCACACAAAAATTTCACGTTTTCAGGATGTGTCCACTTCGGCAAATGGCAAAAAATCACACTTTCATAAAAAAATTAGCAGAAAAATATGGGATTAACTAGGTGGTGTTAGCTAATTTCTTACTGGAGCGATTAAAGTTTTTTTAAAAAAAAGTTAACATTTTAGGGGGAGCACAACAGATGCTATGTTATGTTTTTTCACAAAAAGCAGGACCACTTTTTGTTCTCCCCCTTTTTGAGGGTCTTAATCTCCACCACTTCTAAAAAAAATTAGTAGTTTAGAAACTAGATTCGGAGTATAACAACTCTTGTTTTCATCACATTTTAAAATTTTGAGTGTAACTATCCTCAATTTCTCGTTGAATTTCAGAGTTTGCTGATTTCAGAAAAAAAGTGGCATCTTATACCCCCTTTTTGGTCCCCCATCTTTGTGCACTTACCCTTTAAGTCATTTTTAATTTTTAATAACATCATAGTAATTTATTTTATCAATGTTCTAAAATATCAATTAAATAAATACCATAAGGTTTATTTGCCAATGTATTAAGATTTTAGGAATTAATTAATTAATCAAGTGCGAGGATAGATGAGGGCCTAGGGTTCAAGTTAGATCAAACTAAAGAAGTTGAATTGCCTTTAGGTTTAGGACTTAAGATGATAAAGATTATGGTTTTCTTGATAGGAGATTGAGATTGGGGGTCTAGGGTTTAGATGACTATTTTTAGGTCATTACATTTGCGCCTCTTTGAATTGATGTCTGATCAATGTATTAATTCAAAGATCTTTTAGAGATGAGAAAAATAATAGTTTGATTTGAAGCGATGAAACTATTATCTCAAAGAAGACTGACCCTGATCTTGATTAGACGAAGATCAATCAAAAGATATAAAATAGAATTCTTAGTTTGATTTGAAGCGATGAAAATGAACATCTGACGAAAACTCTTAGACCTTTTGATTAGTGTGAATGAATACCCAGTTTCATTTGATGCGATGAAAATGATTACCATTAAGAGATTTGATTAGCAAAAATTGACTTGTTTGAAGCGATGAAGCCAATTTGATCAATATGTTTGGTTTTAGAAATGAATGACTCATCTAAGACCGATCTTGTCTAGTTTTGAGTGTATCCACTAATGTATAAGATAATTTATTGGGTTGCCTTTGATTAACGATTATCTCAACTTGATGTTGTGCTATGAAGCTAAGATGCCCCAAGCGATGGGATCTTGCTTGATGATGTGATCACTGAAATGTTGACATCCTGATCTTGCCCCCTTGGGAGTGAAATCAAAATATGGCTAGGTGCCCCAGTGATTGATAGCAAATCAATTGATTAAACTGATGCAAGAAGAAACTGATCTGATTTGGAAGAGTGTGTAAACATTTAGGACCCAATCTGCACTTGTTTCGAGGTCCCATTGACCTAGTTTGACCAAAATTGGTAGGGTTGACCAAGTTTGACCAAAATTATGACACATGCAATTCTTGGAAGAAAAGCACAAGAGATTGTCATTGGTTTGGAGTCCAGAGTGATTGATTGCATAAGCAGTCAACTGTCAAAATTGGTAAGTAAAATGATCTTAGATTTTGATTTTGATCCTAAAAATGGAATCAGGACGAACAAATTAGCTAGGGGTGTAATTTTCACGTCAATCGGAGAAAGTTTGAAAATTAGGTCAAAACCTATATAAGGGAAAAAAGGTCAATTTTCATTTTATTTCAAACCTTCAAAACTTGAAACCTTCCTCCGAGCGAAAATGGTGGTCTCGGTTCATACACATCGATTTGAGCGCCATAGACTGCACAACGTGCCCCAGGACTACCTAGCAGTGGTAAGTGCATGAGAAACCAACCTATTGTTTCCTGCATTGTGAATTTTTATCATATTTTCGCATTGTTTCCATGTCAATTCAACTTCTTTACAAAGTTGAATTATATAAATAACCTAAGGTTTATTTATGTGTGTGTGAAAATTGGTCTAAGCTAAATACACAACACTTCAATGAGTCATTATTCAATTCCTTGAAACAAACTAATCTACAGAAACATAAAATAACCAAGGTGACTCATTGCCTTCTAGTAAATAGGAGTGTGGAATTGCTCTCATATCATTGCAATTCTTGTGACTTTAGACTCTATATAAATGAAGGATTTGAATGAGATTAATCTAAATGATATGCAAGATATAGGTTTTTTGTTAATCCAATATTTAGCCAAAATGTATTTTAAAACCCAAATCAAAATGTGATCTAGATTATGAAATGAAATGCTTTGAAATCAATCTAAACAATCAATAAAAAATGCTAAATGATTAAAGCTAAATGACTAAATGCTCAGTAATGCTAAAAGCTCAAAGTGCTGGAAAACCTACAGAATAACAATACTATAAAATTTGGATCCTTTGTGAGGAAAATAAGCTCTCTTTTATAGAACATCTCTGTCAAATCAATGACCAAGATTGAATGCTGAAGAACATACAAGATTCGACTTGAAGAAGCACAATCCATGTGCACGGAGAATGATTGGTCAATAGAGTTAGTTAACTAAACTAACCAATCAATCCTTTAGGAAACTTCTAAAATGTATTTTCAATTAACTAGATTGTTTCCAAAATGAGAAGCAGAAAAGAATTAGTTAACTAGACAAAACTAATTTGTTTCTATTTTGATGTTCAGTTGACTGAAATGATGACATAAGATACATTTTGAGAGATTTAAATTGATTTAAATGCACTTTTTACTCAACTTTACTAATTTTAATTCCTTTTTCATTTGTAATAATATCATAGTAATTTATTTAATCAATGTTCTAAAATATCAATTAAATAAATAACCTAAGGTTTATTTACCAATGTATTAAGATTTTAGGAATTAATTAATTAATCAAGTGCGATGATAGATGGGGACCTAGGGTTGAGGTTAGATCAGACTAAAGAAGTTTAATTGCCTTTAGGTTTAGGACTTAGGATGATCAAGATTGGGGGTCTAGGGTTTAGATGACCATTTTTAGGTCATTACACTTGTATTTGAAATCTTGGTGCTCTAAGATTTTTTAGCACATGTACAAGAGGCTATGAAAGAATAGATATTGATTGATTGATAAAAATAATATGCAAGTGATAGTATGAAGGAAATTATATGATAAGATAGAAAGATAATAAAAAGATATCAAGATGACGATGATAATGAAGATAAAATAACATACGGTCCTTAGGTTTGAGTACTCATCAACTCGAAAAATCCTATAGGATTCAAATGGTAGGAGAAAATTTTCTTTTATAGAAATCTCATGAAAATCAACGGTTGATATTAAAAGGTGCTAGGAGATTAAATAGGATTAAAGAGTAGTTAGGGTTTTAGTGGGAGTGAAGGAGATCAAGAGGCAATAGGAATGAATGGTTGAGATTAAGTGGTAGGCTGGAGGATGTTGACTTTTTGGAAAATGAAGAGACAAGTGCCAAGTGTCAAAAGCTCAAAATTTAGGAGTTGATCCATGTGATTAAAGGTGATTGGTTGAATATAAAATAAATGATCATGAATTATTTACATAAATAAATGTATTTATTTAATTAATACTAGAAAAGGGAAAGTGGGGACTAATGTGATGGCTCTACAATTTTGCGCTCGTAGAAAATCATCTAGTGTTGACTCCTTGGATTGATAGATAGTGTTGTTTTCTAATACCAAATATGTTGTTCTGGCAGGAAAATATGCTCTTCATATCAATCAAAGACCTGATAGGAATCATGTATCTAGGGATGAGGGATGGAATCTGGTTCCTAGGTCGCGCAGATCAACTTAGGATAAATTTCTAACCCATTTTTCTATTCATACAACCAACCAATTCTCAGTTTTAATGCCTTCTTCCCCTAGGAATTTTCCTAGGGCTTCTAATCAGGAGAGGCTGTCAAATGTTTTTCAAAATGACAAAAACACAAACCCGACTACTGGTCGATCTGGGTGGCTTAGGAAAGGTAAAAACACCCTCTATTCCTTCTTCTTCCAAGAATATATATCTGTATTCTCTGTCACATCGCAAATATGAGGCATTAGGTAAACCTGCCCACCCTAAGGATAATGTGACTGGGAAATCTCTTTCACCATCGCCTCATTTCTATGCTCATCCTTATGAAGCATTGAAGTATCAATAGTATCTAAGGAAATATTTATATTGCAAAGGTAAGAATCACTCCCACATCACCGCCAAAAAAGGTATTCTGTACCCTCCTCCTCGTAGAAGATCCTCAAAAGCAGGGCATTCACGTAATTACTTTAATAATGATTAAGCTTATACCCCATCTCCTCAAACACTCAAGATTCTATTTCTAGCTAACCCTAATCACAAAGATAAAATCATGAAATTAAAATTAAAGGATGGACTGATAGAGAGGACACAAGAAATGTGTGTTGTTTATGGACTAATATGCAAGTGGAATGGCTTTGGAGTGCCTATTGGTAAGATTGAAGAATGGTTGAAAGTGGAATTGCGAAATAAGGTAAGTATTTCATTAATCTTTGATAATTTCACATATTTGGATTGTGATAGTAAAAAACTTAAGGATAAGATTCTAACAGAAGGATGCCCGAAATGTAGAAATATAGAATTTACAACCCTAGATTTGATCCCCTTCTTTAATCCCTCTATGTTAAAGGATTTTCTTGTAGAAAAGGCTATTATTCTTAAAAACCTTCATTTGGAGCTCTCCAACAAAGTGTCTCTAAGGAAAATAAAAAATAACATAGGCAAATTTGTAGGTTTTGTTGATTCGGATCAGAATTATGCTGAAAAGATTATAATTGTGTGAATGAAGTTAAATGATAGACCTATTCCTCCTATTGATATCTGTTGAAAATTATCATCTGTTGTCATAAATCCTATAATTATAGATCATGTCTTTGAAATGGATGAGGGGACGAATTTCCCTATCCCTAATATTATGGGTAACCATGGGAAAAAGAATAATATGTATGAAAAATAAAAACATTCATCTATATAGACTTAGAACAAGTGTAGGAAAGAGGATATTGCCTCTCTTACACCAAAGTAGAATATAAATATTAATTTTCTTAATAACATAGGCTGATTTGCAGTTGAATTAAGTGGAAAATTTATTGAATTTGAGGCTCTCACTGAGAACTTCAACCCTGACCACTCTGAGCCCATCAGTAACAGTGGGATAAATAAAGTTAGATTAGATCAATCTAATTCTGGTCATATGTTGATATCTTCTAACCATAACATTGTACTTAAAGAGTCTCATATAAGCAAGGAAGATTCCCCCAATTTAGATATGGGTAATGATATCGTTCCCCTTTTTGAGAATCAGAATATAACAAAACAAGACAGTTTTACATAAAGCCAAGAAGAAAGAGTACAAAATATTGAGAAAAAGATGATATTGGTAGGTGGAATTATGAAATATCTTAGGGAAGTCCAAAATGAAATTATAGATGAACTAACACAATGGCACATGAATGAGGAGAATAGGAGAAGTGAGGAAGGTAGTATAGAATCTGAGAAAGCTCTGAATAATGAACACAAGTACTCAGTATCAATAGAAATTGAAATAATTTGTACAGAGCTGCAAATTCCAACTAATCAAGATTCATTACTAGAAGAATATGGAAAAGATGTTGTTGATTTCAAAGATGGGTTAAAATCAAAATATAAGGAATTGATACTACAGGATAGTGACAATGTGAATCTCAATCCTAATGTGCAAATAGATACAAAAACAAGAAATGAATGTCTCCAAGATGATATCATGTTAGAAGCCAAAGAAATAATAGAGTGTATGAATGGTATTACCAACTTTGATAGGAAATTAGGAATCACTACCACTATTGAAGGACTCTCTAGTCTAGTAATACTAAAATAGAAAAAAAAAAAAAAAGTGGAAGGAAATCTATCAATGAATTAAGGAGTTTGGATGGTAATGCTGATAATAAACCAAAATTAACTAACATTATGAACGCAGGGAAGGGTAAGTTCCTTCTCACTGCACAATGAAAATCAATACATGGAATGTTAGGGGCCTAAATGCCCCTAACAAGAAAATAATCCTAAAAATAAACCTTAAAATATTTGAATCTGAAATAATATTAATCCAAGAAACTAAATTAAATAGGGAAGAGAGTAAAACTTTAGCCAAAAATTAGGTATATGGAGAACACAGATGATACATTCTGAAGGAGCATCTGGTGGTCTTGCGGTTATTTGGGACCCTAGGAAAGTTATATTCGAGATGAATGCCAACCAAAGGAACTGGTTACTTGGAACAATCAAAAGCATTAAGAGTCCACTCAAATTTAATCTTTTCAATATTTATGGTCCCATTCATAATAATGATAAGAGAGAACTATGGAAGGTCTTGGATGATCAATTAATTAACAACCAAACTAATTTCCATATATTAGGGGGTGACTTCAATTCTACTCTTGACAGTAAAGAAAGTTTTGGATGTTCACAGTATGTATCACAGTCCCAAAAAGACTTCAGTTAATGGTTTTTCAATAATCATCTTATAGACATCAAAATGACTAATGGCTTATTCACTTGGAACAACCGCAGGGTAGGATTTAGCCATATAGCAGAAAGATTGGATCGCTTCATACTTAGTGGAGACATAGGTAATTTTGGTTATATTAACTCTACTAAAATTCTATCAAATGTTGGATTGGATCACTTCCCTGTAAGATTAGACATTATGGAGAATGTCAAACCACTAAGAAGTCCTTTCAAATTTGAGTTTATGTGGTTTCAAGATGATAAGTTGATGCAACTATTGGAACAATGGTGGAGTCAAATAAAAGTCACTGGATCTAAAATGCATTGCTTCGTAACTAAATTGAAGATTATCAAATGCAAGATTATGGATTGGATTAAAGATAAATTTAATAATATCTTTGAGAACAAAGTCAAAATTTAGAATGAAATTGAAGCCTTAAATAAATAAGTTATAGAGAAAGGGATGAACGAAATAAGATATAGCAAAGAAAAATAATTAATGGCTAAGTATGCAGAAATATTGTTAAAGGAAGCAATATATTGGAAACAAAAATCCTGAGAAACATGGTTAAGTGAAGGAGATAATAATACAAAATTATTTCACAACAACATTAAGAATAGAAGGAACATAAATCGGATAACCAAAATCAAAGATACAAATAGAAATCCAATAGAAAATCTAGACCTATTCTCATCAAAATTTGTGAATTATTATAAAAATTTGTTGAGCAACTATGAATATGCAGATTTAAAATCCCAAAAAGAACTTTTAGCAACCATCCCAAAAATCATATCAGAATGTGATAATAAATGGTTGAATAGAAAACTATCTATTGAGGAAGTTAGAGATGCCCTTTTCCAACTCCATATTGATAAATCACCTAGTCCAGATGGTTTTCAAGTAGGTTTCTTCCAAAAATAATGGCACTTTCTAGGGAAAGATATTTGGGAAGCTGTGGAGGCAAATAGAAACTCTGGTACCTTACTATCATAAATAAATAATAATTTCTTTATACTCATTCCAAATAAAATTGACTATGAAGAGCCAGGAGACTTCTGCCCTATTTCCCTATGTAATACGATATATAAAATCCTTTCTAAATCATCAGCTAATAGATTGAAAACTTTT
The DNA here is from genome assembly GCA_018584345.1 of Thuja plicata. Classification (NCBI taxonomy): domain Eukaryota; kingdom Viridiplantae; phylum Streptophyta; class Pinopsida; order Cupressales; family Cupressaceae; genus Thuja; species Thuja plicata. The sequence goes on along the minus strand of MU216782.1, from coordinate 65,913 downwards.
CTTCCGAACATCGTATCAGAAGATCAAACAGGTTTTGTTCCTAAATGATCAATCTTGGATGGGATCATAATTGCCCAAGAAATCTTACATACGACTCAAAATAATAAAGAGCCTTGTATGCTAATAAAATTATATATTAAAAAGGCATATGAAAAAGTTGATTGAAGGTTTCTATGCAAATTTATGGAAGCATTTGGTTTCTCCAAATAGTGGATAAATCTTATTTTGAATTGCATATCAATACCCAAGATTTCCCTCCTTATCAATGGAACACCTGAAGGATTCTTTGATATATCTTGAGGTATTAGACAAGGAGATCCTTTATCCCCTTTCCTCTATATTATCATGGCTGAGGCTCTAGGTAGATCTATAACTAAGGTGCATTTAGAAGGAAGGATTTAAGGAGTTATGGTCACTAATAATGTATCAAATAGAACCCATCAATAATTTTCAGATGGCACTATTCTACAAGGATCTTGTAATAAGAAGGAAGCCAAAGCATTTAAAAATATATTAGTAGTTTATATGAAGGCTTTTGGTCAAAGAATAAACTCTAACAAATCTGAAGTCTTCTTTCTTAATACCTCGCTGGCTAAAGCAAGGCAAATTTGCAATACCCTAGGTTATGATATTGGAAACTTCCCATGTAAATACTTAGGAATTCCCATAGAAAAAGGAACACATAGCTCTAAACTATGGAAACAAATAATAACTAAGATCCAAAATAAAAAAGAAAATTGGAAAGGAAAATAGCTTACCAAGGCTGGTAGAAAAACTATGATGAGATCTGTCCTTTCAACAATTCCTACATATCAAATGTCAGTATTGCCTCATCCTGAAAATATTAAGTCAAGCTTAGATAATCATCTCAGGGACTTTTATTGGCAAGGATCTTCGGAGGAAAAAAAATATAGTATTAATCAAATGGGATAATACTTGCAAACCAACATCCCTTGGAGGCCTAGGAATTAAAAATATGCATTGGAGAAATAAATCTCTTGGAGCCAAATTAGTATGGAGATTATTACAGGAACCAAAAAGTAAATGGGCTTCTGTCCTAATAAACAAATATATTGGCAACACTGATCCAATAAATATTTTCAGATCTCGAAACTATGTCAAAGGGTCTCGTATTTGGAACTTTATTATAGATAATAAGGAAATTGTTAATAAAGGCCTAATATGGGATATAGGAAAGGGTGATGAGGCCCTATTCTAGGAAGACTCTTGGGGAGCTTATATACCTATGGAGAAATTGGGTTTATCCCCTGTTACCGTAGATACAATAAGGATATTATGGGGTGATTGGGTTCAGGACTATAGATCATCAGAAGATGGATTATCCTAGAAAGAACTTAACAATATACCGATAGACCAGATAGAAAGATAGAAACTAGTAGAGTTACTCAATGAGAGATCTATCTCTCTCAAAAATAGAGAGGATAGATTAATATTGACACGATCAAATGATGGAAAATATAGAGTTAAAATTGGAGATCAGGCTATTGTAAAAGATTAAAACATGGATACTTTAGATATTCCCCTGAACTTATGTTGGAACAAAGCATGCCTTCCTAAGGCTGGCATGTTTCTATGGGAAGCCCTTAAAAATAGAATACTTACTACAGATATATCTAGGAAGCTAGGCTTTGAAGGACCATCTAGATGTCCCCTATGTGAACAAAATGAGGAAATGGTCAATCATATATTATTAAACTGTCCATATGTGCAAGAATGCTAGAATTGGCTAAGGAAATGTCTTAGCTGAAGTTCTGCCATGTCCTTAGATATAGTTGACCTTCTTAAAGTATGACCCTTATTAAATATGAATGGTCTATATAAGGACATCTAGATCATTACCCCATCTATTCTGACATGGGGATTATGGAAGGAACACAATAGAAGAATCTTTGTCAACCAAAAAATAGATGTCAGGTCACTAATTAATAAGATATAAATCTCAGTAGTAAAGATTATCAATAATAGACTTCGTAATATTATTAACCAAGAAAAATACTTTTCATTATGTGATAATAAAATTAGGAAAACATGGCTGAACCTTTTCATTCCACCCTTGTATGGTAAAGGCGGTCCTGCCAGCAAAAAGGAAAGAATTTCTTGTAAATGGAAACCCCCTAAATATGGATGGCATAAAATGAATTTTGATGGTGCCTCTAGAGGAAATCCTAGCATTGCTGGAATAGGATGTATCATCCATGACTGGAATGGAAAAATCATAGCTAAATGTGCAAAGTCTATCAAATGAACTTTGAATAATATGGCAGAATGTATGGCAGTCCTAGAGTGGGTATGTTTCCCCCGCCTTAGCTTCTGTGGGGAAATTAAAATTTTTATAAATCAGATTATGGAGGGGTGATTAAAAGTGATGAAAAAATCAACCCACCCTAACTCGGGCATGTTACGTATAGAATCTGCCCTTATAAATTATAGGTTAGGATTGAATCTATAGCTCTACCTCCTCTATACCCGACACTTTATTCTAATTGTGGTGGATCTTGAGATTATATATGTAACATGGCTCCCACCCCTTGTGGACGAAATTAAACCCCAAATTTATGGGGTTTAAAAGTCCCGACTTTCCCACCTGGCCCTATATATTGATGCAATCAGACCCAACCTCTATTATCTGGGGCAATTACCCTACTATTTGAAGGGCCAGTGAAGAGGGATAGTATACTTTCTTATTCTAGCAGGCTAAATGAATCAAACTCTATAAGGAAATAGGAGTTTCTAAACTCGATAGAGAAGGATATTATCAAATTATTTAATGCCATCCAAACAAAGAAAACCCCTAATTGGAAATTAAATTCTAAATTGGAAGAAATAATAGAAATTCTGAAAATTATTCCACAGTATGAGGCTAAACACATATATAGAGAAGGCAATAAGGATGTTGATTCCCTTGATAATATGGTAACTGATGGGGATAATTTTTTAATACATTCATAGGAAATAACGAAAGAGATAATATATCTCATTTTTATGATTCTAACTATCTACTAATTAACAAATTAAAATTTTAAAATATTTACCTTTTAGACAAAGGCACCAAATAAATATAGCATAGACACAATTAATTATGATCCTATTTATTTATCCATAAAATTATACAGTAAGAGGACCTCCTAATCTATATCCCCACTTTAAACCTCAGATTTGATAGGCCCTTTAATCTAGAATAGGCACTCCTAATGCTTAGAACAAGTATTGTGGTATAGAATTTTGTATGGGGAAGGAATACAGTAATATAAAACCTTAGAAGATTGGGACCCATCGTTCTCAAAAATAGTGTCTCTTCAATAACTGCCCTTCCTAACCTCAGCTATGACGTGATTTCTTCATTTAAAATCGTAATCTAGATCTAGATCTTAGATCCATTTTTGGTTGTTAACATAACATATAATATTAGAATGTCTGATTTACTAGATTTATGAACCATTGATAAAGTTACCTTTTCCATTATTGAAGTCATATGGCCGGAGATAAATATCACAACTTGGGGAAATAATCATAAATGCTACAAGATAAAATGTGTAATCCTACTGTCAACAATTAATATCAAGAGTGTGGTATAATAATGAAGATTACGCATACAATCTTTAGAGATCATGGAGAGAGGAGTGTAAGTTTAATCATTAATGGTGATAATCCATACATTAATTTAACGATCACTTGTATGCGTGTACTCACTCATACAAAAAAATCTCAATTTGAGAACCTTGCAAAGATTGCGTAGAATACACAACAGAAGATGCAATCTAGGCTTATAACCTTTGTTTTGGATGACTATCGTGTTATGGCATTTAGGAGAATGATTAAACTTGAAGGGTGGAATCTAATGCAGAACCCACTCTCTGATGCAACAAGGTGGGCACTGGAGAAAGGTATCCAGGTGAGCACCATTTTGATAATGAGTTTTCTTTCATAATGAATGGGAACATAGTGGGACAATTTATTGCTCTTTTCACCTTTTTTGGTCGCAAGAAAAATGAAGTTATCTAGATAACGAAGATTATCTTTGAGGAGGGTCTCTTGGGTGTATTGGAAAGGATGGTATATAGCATTGAAAATCAACTGACAATTCCATTCCTAGAAATTACTATGAAGACAAGGATAGAGAAATTCAAGGAAATCCCTAATTCACAACATGTACCGATGATGACTTTCAAAGATGGGATGCGTTTTGACAAATTTTGGCTAGAAATGTGCAGGAATTTGGACTTCCTGTACAAAGATATTCTGGAAGAAAATATGGAGGAGTGTCTAGTAAATTATTGGAGAGATGAAGGCTATGACATCCTGGAGGAAATGGAAAATGAAGATATGGAAAAATTTCATATCTTGGCCCAAGAAGTTAAAGAAATGTTCACGACATTTCACAAATTTAGCCCCTGATGATGAATCCATTATCATTGTCAGAAAGAGAGATGGAGTATGGAGTTGTCAAATGTTACAGAAGGACTGAGAATTCTCACAATTAGACATTGCATCACAAGTATTTTTTGGGTTTTTCAATGTTTAATGAATATGGGTAGCATCTAAATCATAAGGAATAATAGGTTTATAAGTATGATAGGATAGGGTTACAAAGATATGTAATATTTTGGATACAGACATGGAAACTGTGAATTACCAATATTTAAAAAGATGTAGTGAGACTAGTATAACAATATGTAAAAGGTTTTTAGAAACTCAGAACACTATATATGATTAAAGCTATATTATTATGATATGCATTTGAAAATTTTCTAGTTTTCTATAATCTGTAATATTTAAGTATTGACTACCTTTTAAATAGATGGAAAGTTCTCTTAAAAATAGAAATGGATGCCTTGCATAGAATGAATAAATACATAAATAGAAAGATTCATTAATACTCTGTAGACTTGTAAATTCTAGAGGAAACATGACTATATAGGTAAAGATTAAATTACAAATGTTAATGTGAGTGGATAGAAGAATATATTATTTGTAGGAATCAGGAGATACCCCATTATTCCATTTCAGCCTCCATTAAAGCCCGCTTATGACATAGAAAATGAAGAGTCTTAGAATTCTAATTACCTTCCTAGAAGAGGAAGAGTTGTCAAGAAGATAGATTGACAAACCTCTCCCTCTAAGGCCAAATATCATGTATATAAATAGACATATTAAAAAACATGCTACTCCACCTTTGGTGCTATCTAAATCCTGGTAAGTATGGAAACCCCAATAATGCTCATATGTTTAATAGGAGTCAGATAGCATTTGAGGGTGAAATTCCAATTTAGCACCTCAAATAGGTCATGCTTAATACACATTCCCTCATCCTCAGAGCTATATATCATGTCTTAGGAAGAGATTTTCTTACAAATGATGATGGGTACAAAGTTAATACTAATATCTCGTCCATGTTTATTGCTTCAGTTGTATATGTGGATTCTGAAAGACATAATATTAGAAGATTATGCTATAGAATCTCCAAGATGAATTATTTAGGAAATCTTGACAAAATCTTCTAAAATATTAAAAGGGATTACAATATTACAAGACCCAGGTTTTATGATTTTCCCTTAAGTAATGGTAGGCCTGCTCCCTCTACTTCGATTGTGGTAGTTGAATATTTTAATGTCTTCAATGATAGAGGTACAATCATTAAGTGAAATTTAGATTTCCTAATGCTCTTTATGCATATTAGGACATCGATAGTTGAGAGTTTGTTTTATGACTATTTGCATAATGATGATGTTGGTGAAATGGAAATGGAATGCTTCAGTGAGTCTGAGTTAGAAAATATGATAGAAGTATGGTTGGAGGAGGGTGGTCATATAAAGAAGAAGAAACAAAGACTAGAGTTTGAGAAGGTGCCTAATCATCAATAGGATAAGGAAGAGCGCAGAAGTAGGCCCGTAGACTAATATGGTTTCATATTCTCAGCAAAGTATCACTTTATGGAGAATCCCTTCACACAAAATAGAATTATTAAGACTATATTTCTCTATAATGCTAAATTGGATGAATACTATGAGTTGGATTATCTCTTTTTTGTAAATAAAAATGCACTTTTAGGTAATACAAATATATTAAATCCAAAGTTGCTGATGTTGAGTTTTAGATATTCTTT
>MU216782.1:0-12770 GCA_018584345.1 Thuja plicata | reverse complement strand
ATTTGCTAATGAGATGAGAAAAGAGTTTGAGATGTCTATGTTTGGAGAGATCAAGTTCTTTCTTGGTCTACAAATCATTCAACAAAGTGAAGGTATTTTCATTACACAGTCCAAATACATTAAAGAGATCTTGGAAATATTCAAGATGGAAGATTCCAAATTAGTTGGAACACCAATGACTACTAGATTTAAATTGACAAAGGAGGACAAGACATCATAGGTAAATCAGACTTTGTACATATCAATGATAGGAAAACTCATGTATGTTGTACACACTAGACCAAATATTGCACATGTAGTAGGAATTGTTGCTAGATTTTACACTAACCCCAGGGAATCACATATGACTGCTGTGAAGAAAATTCAAAGATATCTGAAGAATACCAAGGAATATGGCTTATGGTATAGAAGAGAAGGAAAATTTGAACTTAAGGTGTTTACCGACGCTGATTGGGCTAGAAATCTTGATGACCAGAAGAGCACAACTGGGGGAGCATTATTTATGGGTGACAGAATTGTCACATGGATTAGCAAGAAGCAAGGATGCATCTCTCTGTCTACTACATAAGTAGAGTATGTTGCTGCTGCTACAAATTGCTCAAATATTGCATGGATCAAACAGTTGCTGGAAGGTATGCATATGAAGATCTTAGAACTAGTGATTATCTCTTGTGATAACACCAGTGCAATAAAAATTTCCAAGAATCCAGTCATGCATGCTAAGAATAAACACATTGCCATCAAGTATCATTATTTGAGAGAACAAGTTCAAGAAAAGGAGGTGATACTTGAGTATGTGCAATCAAAAAAGCAATTGGCTGATATCTTCACCAAGCCACTACCCAAGGATACATTTGAGTACTTAAGGAAGAGACTAGGGGTCAAACCCTTGTCTACCAATCAGTAAAATTACTAGAAGGCTACATCGGCCTATATATTCTCATAATATCATTCATGTTGATGCAAACAAAAAGATCAAATTCAAAGCTACATCTATATACATACAGGTATATATCATCACTGAACACCAGAGCATATTGTTGTATTGCTGATGGATAAGGGAAATTCAAGGAATATATTATGGATGGAGAGAAAATATTGCTTGCCATTAAGTTTAGATATCTGTAAGATATTTGTTTGGAATTGCTGTCAAAGGGAGAGAGATTATCCATATTATCAAAGTCTTCAGAAAGTAAAGTTATCCATTATCAGATTACTCCAATAGGGAGAAACTATATCCATATGGAGAGAGATTGTATGGAAAGATTATACAAAGGGAGAGTTGCTGACAAGAGAAAAAGACATCAAAAGATAAAGTACAAATAAGGGAGAGAAATTGACACAAGAAGAGAACACAACACATCAAAAGAAGAAAGATAGAGAGCTACAAGAATCAAATTTAAGCTAACACAAAGCTTACCGATGGTCAGACATTTTTATCGGTTATCAGATAAAACTGATTGGTAGTTTGATGAATCTCAACTTTTGTATTTCATATTGTATTAGAAATAGTATAGTGTGATAATATAGTATGTTGCCATCAATGCCAAAGGGAGAGATTGATGACATGTAATTGATTGAATGTTTGATAATGTTAAGTTGAAGATAATGCAAGTTATTAAATTGGTTAATGGATTGTATTATCATTGATGTCAACTTGATATCATCTGTACACTCATGTACATAATTCCAAAGACTTTAGAGAACCAAAGGAACCAAGGTTATACTTCTAGCAATACATAAAAGTCATGTATTCACTAAGTGACAAACAACACTGACAGAGTGCACATCGATGGATAGAGAAAAGATTAAAGTCACAATGATACCCAACAAGTAGAGATTTAGTGTTTCCCGATGAAGAAAAACCACAGAGTGCCCGACGAGCAAAGTCAGAAGGATGCTCAATGAGAAAAGTCAAGGTTGCTCGATGAGTAAATTTCCAATGATGCTCGATGGATGGAGATCATGAAGCTAACTAGAGTCTCACCAATGGAGCTATCAGTTGTCACTGACGACTAACTACAGAGATGACCAACAGAGTAGAGAGTTTAAAAAAATGACAAAATATCTAGCTGGCAGAGCTAAAAGATAGACTTAACTGGTTGTCTACTTTGTTTTACTTGACCAGAGTTAAGTGATTGATTTAAATATGATTTGTACAGTTGGCAAGAATATTTCTATGAGACAAATTAGGAGTTATGCTTTAAATCTGATTGGTTGGATTGTTTATCAGGTCAAGAATCAAGAATCAATGAATATCATGTCTATATAAGAGACAAGCTTAATTCATTTCCATATGCATGAGAAGAGAGGATACATGAAAAGGGATTAAGGGGAGTGAATAGAAATAGGATGCTGAAGAGAAACTGATGAAGAACAACTTCATGCAGTCCTGATCAATCAAGATAAAGGTGAGCTACGTAATTCTATAGACACCGATGAACAGTGAGCACAACATCACAGAGAAGAAAGTATGGAGCACAAGGATTGAATTGATACATTGGTCAGAGAGGTAATGTACTTAAATAGATCTAAAAATATGCAATTCAAAGTTACAATATGAACAGGTCATACTGTTTCAGTTTAACCATTTAAGCATCAAGTCTCTTAACCAAGTAGGACTTAACAGTCTTCTATATATATTGAGGTACATCTCAAGGAGTGCCAAAAAGGTTGATTCATGAAAGTAGCATTGGACTTTCCCAGTACTTATTGGCAGTCTAAGAAGGAGGCCAATTCAAGGATGGTAGCAATAGATGCCCGATACTATGTGACAACATCTATGTATAAAATCCTCTAACAAGGTCGCACTTAATAGTGTGTTTGTAACCTTTAACAGGGTTGGATCCTAACAGGGCTCACTTCAGAAGAGTGAAAATTTAGGGTACCGGTCCCAATGGTTTTTCCCTTAACAGGGTTTCCACATTAAAATCCATGTGTTTGTGTGTATGGTTTATTACTTTACTATTTTACATTTCACATATGCATTTCTGGATTGATAGGTATACTCTGCTTATTTACTAAGTTTCGGTAAATAGTTATACTTCTTATCAGTAATCAAGGATAATAAGGACAGACAAGGAAAACCGATAGATAGTTAATCATTATAAACTATTTCATTGCATGCATCTTGTAGGGACATAATAATTTGAGGTTTATAGATTGGTGGTTAAGTTTTTAAGGGTAAATTTTGAGGCCACTGATTGACCCCCCCCCCTCTTAGTTATTACTAACAGTTGTAGTTGCAATTGCCCTAGTAGACATCTATGCAAAAAGTGGAAACATTGACAAGGTGAGTAAATTATTTATTTTTGCAGCATCCTCCCTACCTTGAAAAAAACTAAGCTTTGGAACAAGGCATTAACATCCACCAAAGCATAATGGAAGGGGTATTCTTCTATGATATTATAGTTTTAAATTATCTATAGTTGCAAGATGTGGAAGAATGGACAAGGCATATGAACTGTTTAGAAGAATTCCTCAACAAAATATGGTCTCATGGAATGCAATTATTATAGGATATTCTCAAAAAGTATTTTGATTGAAAAGGCTTTAGAATCATCAAGAAAATGCAATTGGAAAGTTTAAAGCCAAATTCCACAATCTTTTCCAACATCCTTCTTGCCTGTGGAAAAATGGGAGCTTTGGAACATGGTAGGAACATCCATCAAAGCATTAACAAAGGGGAATTTTTTACAAATGTTATTATTGCAACTACCATGTTAGACATATATGTAAAATGTGGAAGCATAGAAAAGGCACATGAAATACTTGATAGACTGCCTCAAAGAGATGTTATCACATGGAATGTAATGATTGTGAGATATGCATAAAATGTATTTGTTGATATGGATTTAGAAACTTTCAAAAGATGCATTTGGCAAGTGTAAAATTAAATGCACACCTTCCTTAATCTATACATATCCACCTATATTTTTGATGAAAAAACACCACAACATGGAATAATTTAGAGGGCTGAAAATAGGATGCAACACTATTTAAAATGTTATAGTTTGAAGGGAATTTTGGAATTTCTCCCTGCATTAGAGAGACATGCATGTGCTGGACAAGTTTGACAATTTTTGAAATATGAATATGAGAGAGAGATTGTTCATCAAAGAGCCTAAAATTGTGTGCATAATTCATCTATGCAAACTATAAAGGATAAAATTTAATTGTACCTAATCTCGCATGTATACTTTGAAAAATGACAAACTTGATCTAGCAAGCCTGACCTCACAAGTATACTTGGAAACATGTAAAACCTCTGTTGGATCTATATGTTTGGTTGTCTATTTTCATTGATGTCAAACATTTTGTTTCTGAGGTGTTTTTGGTTTCTTAAACACCTTGGTCTAGAAGTCTACTATAATTGGAGAAGTATGTTTGTGTACTAAACCTATAGAATAGTTGAAGATAAGCGTATGTTCAAAATAGTGGAAGACATATGTGTATTTAGTGCTACATTGCAGTGGAAGGCAAAAAATATCTTACCCAAGAGCTCTTTGTTCTTTCTAAACACATCGATCAAAAGGAAATAAAGGATTGCAACGATCTTTGGTTATTATATTGTGAAGCTTTATTCTACTTATTTGGGGCTCCCTCTTTGTTCAAATATTACTCAAGACACCTTCTTGTTCAATCTCATTGAGAGATTTCAATCAAAACTTGTTGGTTGGAAGGGGCATTATTGAGCCAAGAAGGTAAATTATAGTTGATTAAAGTTTCTTTACAAAAATCTACAGTGCATGTTATGAGCTTGTTTAATGTGCCTAGGAAATTTTTGATGGAGAAAATTTAGAGGAATTTTTTGTGGAACTGATTGGAATAAAAAAATAGGATGCATCTGGTTCCCTGGGACCAAGTTTTTCTTCCCAGAAACTTAGGAGGATTGACCATGTGAAAGATTAAGGAGTTTAATAAGGCCCTTTTGGCTAAACAAGTATAGAGGAGTTCCAATGTTAAGAATGAATGGAGTAATATTATTCATAATAAATACTTGGTAGCATATGATCACTTTAGGTGATTTCTTGTTGACAAAGAACCTATAGAATCATGCTCGACTTTGTGGAATTTTATTTCAAGCCCAAAATCTATGGTTTCTCAGGGGTTGAGGTGGTCTCTTTTGGATGGGTAGAAGATCCTTTTTGGGATGAATGGTGGATTAGTGATTACCCTCTTTCATTATCCATTTAGATTGGTGTGTTTGAGGAAATGTGTATTCAAAGATTTGGCTGGTGGTTGGTGGATTATATTCACAACTTTAATTGGGTGAATCTATTGGCTATTGATGTGGAGTCAGAACCTCAAGTTAGGATTTGATGTCTAAGGTTCATATTCCTTCTATGCTATTTGAAATTTCTTTTGTTTGGGCCTTAAATTTTGATGACTCATTTTCCATTTCTAATGCTTTCAAGATGTAGGTTAAGGTTATTTTTCCTTTCCCCTTTTGGGCTCTGGTTTGGAACCCTATTGTTATTCCCAAATTTAATATTTTATTTTGGCTCCAAGTTGAGAATAAAATTCTAACCATTGAACCTTTTCAAATAGATCATGACTATTCCTAATAGATATTTCCTTTTTGAGCACATGGAAGATTATTTTCACATTCTTTTCAAGTGCTCTTTTGTTAGAGATGTTTGGTCTCATTTTTTAAATTTTTGGTCGTTGTTTTGGGTCTTCCATGATTCTTTCTCAAAGTGTTGGACCTAGTAGATTTCCCATCTTCTAATCCTTCCCTTGTGCTTTTATGGTCCCTTGTTATGCCTCATGTTTCTTTGGGGGTTTTAAAGGAAAAATAATAATTGTATTTTTAGGGATGTTTCTTGTCCTCTTAAGTTGGTGGCTTTGAAGATTAAATCACACATTAAGGAAAATTTCTTAGTTGCCTAAAATAATATTAATGCTTTTGGGTCTCTTCTATATCCTTCCCAACATGATCTCACAATTGTAAGTGCTGGAGTATCCATTGGGATATTACTACACCTTTGGCTAAGAAAAAGAAAGTCCAAGAGGATGTGGTTTGGAAGGAACCTCTGTTGGGGATGGACAAAAATCAACACATATGGGGTAGTGAACACTACCCCATCTACATACTCTCACCCACAATAATATTGAGGTCGCCCACTTGCCCCCATTTTCTTCCACTATCTCTTGGCTTTCTTTGTTGTATATGGTTTACTATTGATTAATACAAGATCCTCAACAAATAATGGTGGTTAATAGCATTTGGGCCATTAACATATGTATTTAAATGCAATTCATCTTCAAATTTCTAGAGAGGATTGTCCATTTTAGCCTTCACATAGTTAGGGGCTTTTGCTAAACTTTTGACAACTTCTGTAGTCATGCTCTGGTTTATTTATTTTCCTCCTTAGACATCATAAACTATTATGTTACACATCTATCCTATTATCATTTGAACATATCTTTTATGTTTTTATGTGAGCGTTTAATTCTTAGGCGTGCATAAAAATCTCTATGAAAATTATTTTTATATTTGTTTGTTAGTCTCGTTCTTGCCAAGAATATAAAATTATGTTGTTTTTTCTACTTTACAAATTTGGTTGGCTTTGTGTGCATAGTTATTTAATGTTTCGCATAAAATTCCTTCATTATACATAAAAAGTAAAATTTTGAAACTCCTCAAACGTAAGACTAGATTCACACTCCATTTTAAAGTTATAATCTAGTTGAAATTAAGTTTTTGGTTTGACAGGAATGGAAAAATTTAAGGCTTCTTTCCAAGGACTCTCATTTGATTGTCACTTATTATGATGGGTTCTACACCCCCTTCTATATTTCTCTGTCTATATTCAACACAAAATGGTGTTAGACCTACAACTATGGACATGGGTGCTATTGTGTCCTGAAAGATGACTATTGAAGAGTGGCTAAGAAGATGACTACATTTTCTATGGATGATGTAAAAAATGATAGAATTCTTCATAATAAAACTCATCTTGTGAATGTAATGAGGAACTGCATTTGTAGCACTTTTATACATACTCTGGCAGGCATGTTTAAGTTTCAGTAGTGCTAATTTTGTTGTAGAATTTCAAGTTAATAAACTTTTTGAGCACCTAAGATGTTTAGAAAGATGTTGCAATGCATGCTAATACACAACATCATATTTAAGGAGTTCAAATTTCACAAGATATCCCTTTGTATGGTAATATTATAAGTTGTCTGCCAATATGCAACATCAAAGTTAAGGAATTAAGATTTCCCAAGTTATCATTTTTATAGTAATATAACAATTATTTGTTTATGAGGAACTTGTACTTCAAATTTAAATTCTAGATTATGGAGAATTTTGATATTAAGAAAATAAAAAAATGTGTTTATTTTAAAATAATTTAATAAAAAATGGTTTGTATATACATTTTATTCTGAACTTAAGATCTTTATTTAAGACATAAAAACTATGTTTATTTAAACTCACTCAGTCTGCAATTCTTTTTTTGATTGCTCAAAATATACAATATACAACATGAAGAGTTGATACTTCACAATCTTCATCATTTTAAACTTCACAATTCTCATCATTTTAATAGGAAAATTGAAGAACCCAATAGATATAATATACTCCATGTCAATCTTATATGAGGTTTGTGTATGCACCCTAAAATGGTCGCCTAGACTATGGGCCCCATTTATCATTTTATCATTTTATCAATTTTCTGAATCAATGCTTTGGAACATTTTCAATTTAAATTAATTTCCTTGATCAAATTGTAATTAATTCAATTATTCAATTATTTCAATATTTCCTAAGGTTTGATCATTTTTATCTAATTAAAAGATTTAATTTTCTTTTTAATTAAATAAAATTTATCTTATTTAATTAAAAGATTTAATCTCCCTTTTAATTGAATAAAATTTATCTTATTTAATTAAAGTAAATTTCTCCTTTTTAATTAAATAAAATTCCTCTTATTTAATTAAATTCAATTTCCCTCATTTAATTAAATAAAACTCTTCTAATTTATTTAATTGAAAGAAAACCCCTCTTTTAATTAATTAAATAAAAATCCCCACTTAAAGCACTTTATTTGTTGAAAAAGACAGTAAATTAAATTAAATAAAATAAATATCCCTTTTTCATCACATCTTCCTAAGTGGTGGGTTTTTGCCTCTTAATATCAACCATTGATCAATTCTTTTTGCCTCTTAATCTCAACCGTTCACTTTCCTATATAAGGAAATCTCTCATTCTCATTTGATAATCATCGATCATCCACAATTATAGTATTGTTATGCTACAGGTTTGGAGAGCAATTTGGAGGAGGATTTGAGCACTTAAGCTTGGATATTGCAACTTCTCTCTTCTTGTCTTCTTCTTCTTGCATCCATTGCTATTCATGTAGATTAGATTCATGTTTATTTTCATAGATTAGATTTGCATATTTCCTTTCATCGATTAATCATGCATTGTTATCATTTAGATTAATTTCTTTTCATTCATTGTTATCATATAGAGTAGATCTCATTTTCATGCATTGAATCTCTTGTTTCATGGTGTACTTGCATGGGCACAATTAGGTCAATCTGAGGGTCTACATTACAAAACTTTGCACTCCATGACTAGAGAGCTATGAGTTGATATTTGAGGCCTCATTCTTGAGCAACCTTGGATGGAATGATTCATAGAAGTGTGACACATTTTCATCACACATTTTTGGCGCCCACCGTGGTGCATGATACTCCTGATTTTCCTTAATTTTATCAAATTTTTAGATTTTCTAATCTTTACATGGTTATTTTATTGAAGTTTTTCAAACCTAACCCTTGTGCAGATTTGCTTGGAGATGAAAACCCTAGATTTTCAAAGATTTGATCATATCTCCCAAACGGCTTGGATTTTTGGTCTGAAAATTTTTTTATAGGTTGCCAACATATCAAAAAATATCCAGTAAAAAATTTAGAAATTTTTGAGTTATTTTGAATTTTTTATAATTTTTTTCTTTATTTTTCATAAAACCTTAATTTTCGGCGCAAATCAAAAAAATTTTCAAAAATTGTTACATTTTCAGAAAGGTATTTAAATTCTATAGGCGGTCCATTCTTTTATTTTTAAATTTGGATGAAATATCATAGCTCATTTGGTCGATTTATGAAAACTGGTCTATTTTGGAAAAATGGCTCCCTATGGCACAAATGAAAAGATCTTTTTAAAATTCTGACATTTTTAGAAATCTCTCAATTTTTCAATAGGGGTCTCTTTTCTCTATTTAGGGTTTAGGATCTGAAATCATGGCATATAACTCCAATCTTGTTGACTAGGTCAAAAATCAAAATTAAAACAAGGGCATTTAATGATTAGCTTGCACTTATTTTTCACATGGTTCAATGCATGATGTGAATTGTGATTTGGATTATTTTCTGGTTATTATTGCTCCTAACAATTGATTTTCATATCTAACCCTAGATTTTGCATAAGTTGAATATATATTGCATATCTTGTTTGCTTGTCTTGCTTGTTGGAGAGTTCGTGGGGATTGCTTGGACTTGCGTGGATAAACAACAAAACGCTCACGTTGCTTTGGATCTGAGGTATTTTTTTATATCTCTATAACATTTGGATTTTGGAAATAAAATGAACCTCTCATGTGTTTAGCTTGAGTGTTTCTTTCTTTCATAGATCACATTTCCAATTGGTGCTCTAAAAATGGACCTAGATTTGCTTTCTTACATATATGTTTCACATAGTAATTAGGCCCTATGAATACTATTTGTGGTGATCTTGAGAGAGTGGGCTTCATTCACTTGTCTTACATGCGAAGCTCTTCTTGACGATAGATCCCCTTGCAGGTAGGGAAGGATTTTGTTTTTATCTCATTGGTCAACTTGGTTTGGGCTTCAACTTTTGGCAATACTTTCTCTTTTTGGGGGATTGGTGTCATTTGTTGTTGTGTGAGCCTTGAATGAGGCTATTTAAAATTGGTGGGTCAATTAATCTTGTTTGCTATGTTTTGGTGAGGTGAAGAGGCTAGAGGATTATGCTCTTTTCCCTTTTGGGAGAATCAGAAACTTGGAACCCTTGAATCCAAACTAAGCCCCCATGTGGTCCATATTGTGAGTTTTCCTTGTTAAAGAGGGTTAACCGTAGTCAATATTCTCTTTATTGGGTCAACCATGTGGATAGAACCTCAAGCGGTAATAGCCATTTTCGCCATGGTAGTGACAGCCACTATATAAATGTCCTTGTGGAAGAAATCTCCATGGGTGTAGTTTCTTGTGGGTTGTCAGATCTCCTCAGCAGCTCTTGATTGATTAAATTCTTAGACTGTGTCAAAACCTTGGTGCACCGGGATTGGATTTCACCCACTTGAGATTGCAAAAGTTTCAGAGTCAAGCCATTACTAAGAACCATAGTGCAACCAACTTTTTATTTTCTAGGACTATGTGCATGATTGAAAAACATTTGAGAACATACACAAGTAGCATTCTTATGGAGTAGAAATACTATGACACTATTCTTGTTCATGTGCAAGGTTGCTTTGTCCCTTGCTCATTGTTTTCTTAAACTCCATGATTTCTATTCTGCATGCCTGATTCATGATAAAAATCTGTTAATGCATCTATTTGGTCAATTAAAACGAACAAATCTGAGTTTTCGAGTGATAAAAACTTCAATTGGTCTCCCCAAAAAGTGTTATGACATGTTTCTCAACATCCAAATGGACTTAAATGGTATCAGGTTGCACAAAATGACTCTTGGTCTTCTTTCTTCCACATCTCCCATGTCTTCTCAGTCTTCCATTTCCACCATTTCTCTTCTTCTTTCATGCTTCTTTGTATTCTTCCTAAACTCTTCACGTCTTCTTGATTATTTTCCTCTTATTATCTAGTCTACCTTCTTCTATTTCATCTCTTTTTCATTTATTCTTGATTCATCCTTTTCTAGAACCATGAATCTCAAGTATCTTGTTATGGAACCTCTCTTAAGAATAGATGATCTTGAAATTATTGCTCAATTAGAAGACTTTTATTTTTCCAAAAAGTTCATGGATGATAAATTGGAAAAAATGATATATAAATGATCAAATGAATTAGACACCTTTGCTAGAATCATAAGCATGATCTTATCACAATGATCTCCTTCTTCCAAACCTATTTAATCTTCTAAGTCTTCTCATCATTCGTCATCATCCAAATATTCTTCTTCCACTAGATCTTCATTCTCCTCTTCTTCACAATCTCGTTCTTCTTCTACTTCTCCCAAGAGTCATACTTCTCTTCAAAAGACATAACATGATGAGCAACATGATAATCCTTGTGATACCTCTTCCGTGAAGAATGACACGCCCATTTTTTATGGCTATGATGAAAATTATGACTTTGATGATCCCAGCTATTATGATTCTGATGACAATGATGACTATGATGATGGACAAAGTAGTAATACCTATGACTTTGATGCCTATTCTGATGATGGCTATTATGATGAAACATAGACATACTTATGACACCTCTATTCCTAAGAGTCCTCCTTGACATGTGCTTGTGCTTACTAGTAATGGGGGTTCCTATTTGAGAGATTGTGATGGTGATTCATATGATTCTAAATTTGAAAGAGAATTTGATGAGTTTTATGAACAATACTTTGATGATACATTTGAAGAAGAGAAATCTTTTCATGCTAATTATAAACGTCAACTCTATAAGGGTTCCTCCTCTAAGAATTCTCATGCTGAAAATAAAGATTGCACTCTCAAGAAAGACCATGTTACTAATGAACCGTTGTTTTGTGATGATTCCCTTCCACCCTCTACTTCTTCCAATACTCATACATTTCCTAAAGTTTCCAAGCCACTCACATCTTTCACAAATCCTTTATTTGACATAGATCCTAATGCTTTTCATGTCGTTCCCTATAGTTATCCTCAAGGGCTACCTCTTAAAGAATCTCAAGCTAACCTTCACTTGGCTGCAAATACTTTCAATAATGCTAAACCTAAAGAGCCTAAGCCTTCATATTCTCTAATTCCTACTTCAGCTAATCCTTCCCCATCTCTTCCCAAGTCTCCCATACAATTCCAACATGATTCCTTGTCCTTATAAGTGGTTCCATGTCAAGAGGACTCTAAAAATGATAAAGAAAAGAACATAAAGAAAGATCAAGATCAAGAAACCTCCATGTCATCCAATCCTTTTCATGATGTCTCTTATCCGTGTCATGGTCCTTTTGATCCCTTACACCCTTTCTCATTCATTCCACCATGTCTTAAGTCCTCTCCTAAGCAAGATCAAGTTACTACTTACACCGTTGAGCTTATTGACAATCAAAATAACCTTACTACACTTTCCAAAGATGATACTTCCATTAAGGTTATTAAAAATGGTGTTGTTACTTCCAATATTAAGCCTACTGAAAATCAAGAGAAAAATTATGCACTTATGCTATCCAAAGATCCTTGTCAAGATCAAAGTCTTCCATCTTCTTGTTCTACCACTACATGTTTGCTTCCACTTTCTACTCTTCCTAAGTCTTTTCAAGCTTCAAACAATCCTATCAAAGAAGGTGCTCCTATTCAAGATGTTCACGATTCTATTGAAAATCCTAATGCTCACTCTAAAGATGTTGATGTCCTTGGTTGTCATATACATCCCAATGAAATTATTGATTATCCTTTTGCGCCTTCCACATCCATCCTTGGACCTCCTCCACCAATACTAAGGGCTTCACGTTTTCCTTCCATCTTGGGTCCTTATGTCCCTTCACTTTCCCCTCCTAACCCTCCTAATTCATCATCCATCTTGGGTCC